>UCOM01002777.1:0-22994 GCA_900474385.1 Ormyrus pomaceus | reverse complement strand
CCAATTACATTCAAATTGATCTATTTGTTAGACCTGTGGCTTACGCCAAAGCCAATTTTTTGAAAGTGATGTAGCTTGGAATAAAATGAGTATAGAAGCTTCTACTACAGCTCATTTTATCAAGAATTGTCTCTATTTTTATAATATTATATGTAGATTTTACTAACTATTACAATTGTTTTGTTTTAGATGTTTTTAAGTGAAAATTTCTAAAGGTGTACCTTAAATAATAAAATAAAAAATTTTTGAAAAACTTAAAATTTTGAGGTCTTCCCAAATCGCCGGGCAAAACAGACACCCTCAGAAAAAATAAATAAAAATTGGCTTTTTTTATTTATTTTTTAACAAAAAATAAATTATTGATGAAAATAATTGACAATAAAAATTAACAAAAATTTTTTAATTTTCAAAATTTTCAAAATGCAATAGTGAAACATAAATTTTGCAAATAAACATTAATCGTCACATTCTACGCAAAAATAACTGCCGTGTCCTTTGTATGACGTACAATTTTCATCAGTCCACTTTTTAAGTTCATTGCACTGAATTCAATCCTCAGTGGAAGGCTCTTCATATTTTCCAGAACAAATTGAGCAATAGTAATGTTCATAAGATATTATTATTGTTTTCATACGCTTCTTGAGAATTGGAGCAGAATTTGATTGTTTTTTGGAACGCTTTTTTGAACTTTGTTTAGTAGGTTTGACGGACTTATTCATTTGCCCAACAATTTTTTATTTTTTCTTATACTGCAATGATTGTTCTTCCATTATTGAAGCTGATGTCAGTATCTCTGCTCTTGGGCTCTTATTTTTTTCTTTGCGTCTTAGGTGCTGCCATTTTAGGGATTGGTCTTATGTCAAAAAGTGAATAATGTGCTTTAGAAGTGCTTAGCATTACTAATGCACTGTCATTATTATTATTATTATTTTGTTGCAAATGTAAATCATGATTTATGTCATGATCTATTTGTCGCATAGTTTTCGAGTAAAACATTCATAAAGTTTGCATATAACAAATAGAGGCTCACTTGCCATCTTGAATTTTCAAAATCTGACCCCGTCTTCGGATTCAACGCGGATCGGGACCCCTTAGAGTATAAACAGTTTTTGCGCATCATAGCTGTGACTATTATGGAATACACAGCAAGTCGGCCTCTATTTGTTATATGCAAACTTTATGAATTTTTTACTCGAAAACTATGCGATAAATCAAAAAAAATACCAGGAACAGTTTTAATTTGTTTTTTCATGTAAAATACGATAAAATTTTTCGTTTTAAAAATTATTGATTTTTTCGATATGTCGTCCGCCATATTGGATCAGCCAATTTTCAAAATCTGATCCCGAATTTGAATTCAGCGCGGGTTGGGACTCTTTAAAATGTATACAGTTTTTCCGCGCCATAGCCGTAACTTTTACGTGCACGAAAGAGTTAATAAAAGTGAAAAAAAATTGTGTATTAGACAAAGAGAATTTCCTTGTAAAAAGTAGAGAATTCTTAAAAAATAATTGAATACCATTATTAAATTTTATTATTTATAGTATTTTACTATTATTTTCACTTTGGCCAATTTTTGACCAATTTTTTTATCAAAACAGTGTCGTTTTTAACAGGGTTTTTGGTAAAAAATTAGGCTAACATTTCATCAATTTTAAAAAAATTGGTCAAAAATTGATCAAATAAGAGTGAAAACTTCCAACAGGGAAGTAGCGTTTGTAATAGCGTACTAAATTGCACATAACTAACTTATTATAGCTTTTTAATTATACCAAGATGGATTGTAGTTATAACAATCTCAAGAAATAATTGTGTTATCACACAGTGGAACTATTTTATTGTCGTACATCAAGCATGCATGCAGTAAAGTATATTTGTGTACGTATTAGTGTAAATTTTGATGTATGAATATTTGTAATAATTTTGAAATTTCTTTGTAATATTCCAAGTTACTAATTTCGGTAAGTAAGTAAAAAACGGTAAACATTACTTTTACGCAGTCCGTTTCAATCATTCTCCGATATTCCGAACGTTTTGCTGGTTCGTCATAAAATCTTTCCTCGCCAACCCAAATAACATTTTTAAATAACTGCAAGTCTAATTCGCCCATTCATTGCCGAGGTAACTATTTGCAAAAGCCATTCTGGCTGCATTCTAATTAGAGAAACATAAAGAGACGTTGCGCTCGTTCAAATTCAAATTACTCCGGATTGTGCAAGCACCTCGCCACGCCGAAAGGAAATTCGCGGCTCACGTCTCTTGTTTGTCGGTCGCATTAGTCCCGCGACTACCGAAACTTTTATTCGTCGGCACGTCCGATCGTAAACATGCAAATCAGGGTGCACCGCGCGGCACTTAGCTTAAAATGTGTTTCAGTGAGTCAAGGTCGGAGAGTCTCGAGGTTTCGTCACGACAAATGATGGTGTTTCTTTTTTTCGGAAAAAAGGCAAACACGTGCGGGTCGATATGATGGTGACTTCAGAGTGTCTGCAGTGGAGCTTGATTTATATGTTCTTCACAATCGTGCCGCCATTGTTGATGTTCTTTTTCCCGAGGCAATTATTTACTGGAAGATTTTTGGGAATTGCGAATTTTCTGACGTCATGGGTGACACAGCCTGCTGAATCTCGTGGATTTTTCGTGACCTCAGTGGGCAAATTTAATGTTCAAAATTAGTCGGTAGCTCTTGAGTTGCGATATTAAGTAATGGGAGAAGCTTTATCGCCGAATCGGCGCGCTGATTAAAGGAAGAGTCGAGAGAGAAGGTTTTTTGGGTAAACAATAAAATTGAATTCTCATTACTCCTAACGAGAATGGCGAGATTTATTTTTATTATAAAACAGCGGAAGTTTAGCCTCGTTACATAGTTATTAGTTCGTTCGCAGCAAAATTTCTGACATGTGGGCCCTACGTTTTCATTGAGTACCCGTATTTTTTAATAAACTGATAATCCGAGTATAATAAGCATTTCCAAATATTTAAAATTATTGTAGATTTTAAATAACATTCAATTGAATGTACAACAGAAAAATATAAAGCACGATCCCCATTTTCTGCGTAAAAAGTTTTATCCAAAAAAGCATCTTTTTACGATATCACCTTCTAAATCACACCTCGAAGACATCTACAAAAAGCACCGATCTCCGCCGGAAGAAAAACAAGACCCTCCGCGCGATCGGCAAAAAAACAATCTCGGACATTCGGCTGCTGGTACATACCCATAGGAAGGTTACGTGCGTGTTAACTTAGAGTCGTACGGACATAAGCGCGGTATAGAAACGAAGCGGCTTACGCACAGAGAGGCCGACGAGTTCCTCTGTCAACGTGGGAATGTTGTGTAGCTGCGCGGGCGTGTGATGCAAGCGGAGGCCACCGTGTCTGGCCTCACAACTCGCGCGCGCGCCCGTGTCTTTATTTTTTCTTCTTCCTCTTCTTGCTCTTCTTCCATAGATCGCTCTACTTTTTTTCTGCGTGCGCGTCTATTTCCTCCTTTTCGGCGGCGGGTTTCGTCTGGCGTGTTGGATGTCCTTCCTCGTGTTTGCACGGAGAGGACTTAGCAGGCATGGGATGCACTTAAAGGTTGCGTTATTGGTAGGTCGTTAAAGTAATTGTGTGCGTAAAGTTTAAAACAAGGAAATGCGTTTTACGGCCAGTAAGATCAGCGTTTAGAGAGCGTAATGGCCACTAAATGTTCTATTTTAGTACAATCAGTTTACGCATGAACGAAAACAAAACGTTTTCTTTTTTTATGCAATTATGTGCTTTGAGAGGAAAAAGTTATAATAAAATGACTTGTTTCTAAAAATTATTTATTTACTTCCTATGTTTTAGTTCAAGGCGCAAAAAATTTCAGTCATCATTTCCTTAACAATTCTTATTAATTAAGTACCTGTAATTTTACGTGACAATGATACTGAAAATTCTTGCGAAAGACAATAACGTTAATTCAAGGGAGTAAATTGAAGTCCATATTTGACAAGTGTGTGAGAACCTAACGAATTCGCTTACGTCAAATAAGTAAGGCAATGTTATAACATTTGATATTTTTCGGAAATTCTGCGACTAATTGCTTACCTTCCTCCTTTGTACACAATGAGTAACACATATGATTTAGCCTTTATAATCATGAATTATGCAGCAATTTTGTCATAAATGGGTTCTTAATTACCAGAAAAACAATCATGTGTGAGCTTAAGAAGTGTTTTTGGAAAGAGCCATTATTTTGCATTGTTAAAATAATAGCTCAAAGTTCGTTAGTGTAACCTTAAAAATTATTAGCATGCAATTACTTAATTATGTACTCCATTTAATTGTGTAAATCTTTTTTAAAGCCTGATCAAAGTTCACTTTATTTATAGCCTAAGTGCATAGTCAATGTCGATATTTAATTTAATGAATTCTGCTTGCTATTTTGCGCAAGGATTAAGTTAC
Organism: Ormyrus pomaceus; assembly: GCA_900474385.1. Classification (NCBI taxonomy): domain Eukaryota; kingdom Metazoa; phylum Arthropoda; class Insecta; order Hymenoptera; family Ormyridae; genus Ormyrus; species Ormyrus pomaceus. Next base: position 18,563 of record UCOM01002777.1, on the reverse strand, counting down.
TTTAGCTTCTTAAGTTATACTATTAAAGATTCTCTGAAAAATTAAAACAATTGTTGAATTTTCCTATAATTGCATGCGATATATCTATTACATCTATTAATTAAATACCTTTTTATTGGAGAATGAATATTTAAAAAAACTTTATACCCCAGGAGTTCATTTTATGATTTTTTTGTTAAAAGAAATTTCTCCTTAAAATATGTAATGCACAGATTGCATGAAATGTGGTTGGGAAAATGCAATAATTGTTTTTATTTTTTAGCGAATCTTTCGTTAGTTCTCCCAGAAAATGTTAATTTGGTAATTACAAATTACTTATGTAATGTGTCGTTAATAATGTAATTTTATTTTAATCAGTCGTTTTTTAACTTCAATGACAATTATTTTTATTTAATTATGATTAATGTTTGAATAATGTCACTGTCTAAAGGGAAAAGTTTAAATAATAACTATTAATTTTTCCTTTTTTCCAAATATAATTCCATATTTCGGCCGGTTTTATTTTTACCACCCTAGAGAAAATTTGAGTAGACGTTAATTTATTCATCGTTTTATTGATCTGATCTGACATAGAAAAGTGATTAGCATAGGTGTTAATTGTTAAAATCATTGTTTTAAATTTATGAATTTTAATTGTATGAATTGTATGAGTATATAGTTATATTTTAAAAAAAAAGGACAGTTTAATAGTTTTTATTGAATCTTTTCCCTTTGTACAATGGACCTGTTAACATTTTGATCATACATCTTACAATAATTATAAATTTAATTAACAATTAAAATTAATCAAAGTTAGTTAACTCATTAAAAACATTATTATTTTATGACGAACGCAACGAGTTCGAAAATTATTTTGAGTCTGAATGAAATAAGACATCATAAAAAATAATTTTTAGATATTTCTAATTCCAAATCTACAAAACAAAACCAAACAAATTATTTTTAAATCTGAAATGTTAATAATTACAATGCATCACAAGGTACATGTTTACGCAGCGGTTTTTCGTCAACTTTTTAGCATCGACATTGACCCTGTTCACGTTACGTCTTACAACGTTCATCACTTTTAACTTACATGGGTAAAACTTGGCTCTACAAAGCTATATTCAATGCCCTACACAAAAAGCCTCTGCTTGTCTAATATGGAGGATTTCACATCAAGTTTACTTCGGGAATCCCATAAAACGTTAAATTAAGCCATTGAAACGCGTGGCGTAATAAACTAAGTACTCGACATAAAAGTTTTAAATCTTTCCTCTTTATTCGGTAAAACTTACATCCTTTTTATTAATTTATATCACAAAACCTGCTCGACAAAAACAGTAAAACCTACATTGAAAAACCTCTTCGGACGAGAAGCGAATTTCGTCTTCCCAAAAGCAGCATAAAAAATTGAACGGTTTCAAAAAGCTTGCCTCCTCCACCGGCAAAAACCTCAGCATTGAAAACCCTCTCCCCCACCCAGAGCAGCCCATAGCTTGGGGGAGAGGCCCGACTCGTCACTCCTAAGGCGCGATGACAACAGGTGTATACACGGTGTGCGTGCGTACCTCCCACTCCGGGCGGCTTGTCGCGGGCGTGCGACTCTATGGATGACCTCCCGCGCGTAGATTCGTTCGACACCGGGCAGGGATAAATGTATACGTGCGGGCACACGGAGCTTTTAGTTTACTACCGTACGTACGCAGGAACGAACAGCAAGTGCGCTCTCCGGTAGAAATTTTTGCGCGCGCGCGTGGGTGCGAAGTTTCGGACTAAGTTGGACTTTGTAGATTCAGTGCTCGCGTTTTGGTGGTTCGACCCGATCGACTGAGGGGAAGACCGAGAGAGAATGGAGGTGGTGCACCGGCCCGTCTCCGTCGTCGTCGTCGATCGAAGGAGGCTGCACTTTGTAAGTGCAATTTTTGAAAAGTTTTTGGTCGCTGGCCTGGTAATTGGATGCGATGCCCAGAAAAGAGGAATTAAGTGAAGTTTAGTTAGGAGAATGGTGCAACAATAGAAATTTTGGTTTTGTTTTGGGACTTCAGTAATAAAACTTTGAATGAATTCAATTTTCAGTTAGTTAGAAAGATTAAGCTTGCCGTGGAATGATGTTTAAAGAATAATTCTATTACTTTAAGTAAATTTAGGAATACATATTTATGTAATATGTTTATTTTATAAAAGTCAAGGACAGTTTTACTTTATATGATTTCTAATTTTCATTCGAAACTTTTGTTTATAATTTTTTGCATTCATTATTTACATTCAACTATTTGATTGAAGTTGCAAAAACAAACTATAGTACATCTTCTTAAATTATATTATCTATCTCTGACTTTAGACAAGTGTTATTATTTACATATAGTTACAAACAACGAAAAATTATTTAAAACCTATATTAGTTTGTTAATTTAATAAAAATAAAAAAATAATAATAGTAAAGCAACTTATATACTTACTAATAGTTTACTCTTACAAATATGTATATAAAAAATTTCATATTCTAATAATAACTAGATTGTAAAGAATCTTTAATTTAAATCTACATGTAAAATCTTAAAGTCATAAATAAACTTTTATTATAACATCTGAACTGTAGCATGCAGCAAAAAATCTTTGAAAAATTAGTCAATTAATAAGCTGCTAGCATAACACTCTGCATCATAAAAGAAGCTGTGGTACAGGGACACTTGTATACATCGCAAGTGAAGCGAAATGTGAAATATCTCTTCCCTTGACATACCTCGCATTTTCTCTCGCATTACTTGTCAGTTATATCACAAAGCGCATGAAAACACACGTATACGCCCCGCATTGACCATTAAACGCACTCTTTTTCATACGTATCCTCATGCATATGCACGTGAAAAGAAGGGAGGAGCGCACGAACCCGGGGAATCGCAGTCATACGCGAGACGTAACGCGACCTTGCGACTAGTTCTCTCTAATTCTCATAAGGATAATTCAAAGGACGCCGCGTATATATACGTCTATCTTGCCAGGATAATGAATTTTATGCACGGAGAACGCGACCGCTGATGCATAAAGCACGCCGCTTTCATTATCGGCGCGCGCGCGCACTTGATTTCGCCTACAGCTTTTTTCTCGCGAAAAGGAACATGACATCTCGGCACGCGATGCGTCGTCTTCGTCCTTTATTACATACGTACGTCCAAAGTAATTGTCTAATCCACGTGTCTATTGCTTCCTTGTCGTTTCGGGCTTATTGTTGGTATTTTGCCGGCCTTTTGATCCGAGGCTTTCTTGAAAAGGAGAACGCGCTCCGAGTGAAATTATTGTAAGGTGAAACAGTACTTGAAAAAAATTGTAGGGCATTTGAATCAGTAGTAGCGTTACATTGTCATGGTGCTTCCAAGAATGCAGTATTACTAATGTAGTTTGATTAAGGTAATATAAGATCTAGAGTAGGTATTTAGCATTTTAGAGCTTAGTTAGTCATTAATAACAACGTTTAAACATGCATTTAGCGAGATTGATCTGAAACGCTTCGAGTTCCATGAATGTTATTGATTAATTTGCAAATAAATTCCGTAAAAAATATAATCATTCGAAATGATTAAAAATGATATATTTAATTATGCTGATAAAAATACTGCTGCTTATTAATATTTAACTATTACATGTTTAATAAAAATTTATGGTTGGGCTTTTTACGCGTCGTATTTAAGCACTATTGATGTGCACAACTCTAAGATTCTCGATTCAACATTCGAGTAATAGTAGGAAATCGTTACTACACCGGAAGTATGCGGAAAGAAAGCGTATGCTTTCATTGTGCTCGAGTCACCCTTTCAAACACGAGCAGCCCTTTTCCATCGATATTCTACGAGCCACCAACTTTTTTCCATGACGGCAAACCTTTATCTCGACACTCATCACGCGCAATTAACTGTTCAGACCCACGACTGTTTTCCTTTTCGTGTGTAATCATTTCTTGGGGGGTAGAAAGGGGGATAAAATATTAAGCAGACTCGTGTTACGAATGGAGGGTTGGGTGTGTTTACAAAGTTATATTTCAAATATGAAGTAGGAATAAAGTTAAATTTTGCTTGAGAAATTGATGGAATAATTATTTTAATTCATTCTTGACTGGCGTGAATCACCGGAAATGCAGGAATCATTTTATCATAGAAATTTTAAATGAAGATGTAAGAGTTACTAGTTCGTTTTGTATAATTCTCAATTCCGTTTATCTGTTGCATTAATTAGATCGTATTTTTATTCCCCATTGTTTACAATTTACTGCTTTGCAGCCTTTACTTTTCATAAATACATATACCGTTATAAGCTAACAAGTTCGCTGTTTTTCTTTCAATAGTCATTGTTCTTAATATCGGTATTCTTTTGCATCTTTAAAAAAGTGTTATTTGAAAAAAAATGCAGTTTTCAGCAGCATTAAAAACTTATTGCTTTTTCTAATCCTCCTCTGTTTATTTTTAAATAGTAATAATCAGTTATCACAAATTTTAACAATATTTATGGTACAATTTCGCAATATTTTAGAATAAGTTTTTAATTTTTTTAATAACATCATCTACTAATATTATGTTTTTTGCGTGATTGGCGGAGAATATATTCAGATTTGTGTACATGATAAGTATAAAGGTTATAATTAGTGATTCCAGGTCAACTTTTATGTTATTTGAAAAGGTAGAACCTAATACACATTCACCCACAATGATAAAAAGCGATCCCAAAACATGACATTGATACTAATAAGGTTTAAAAATGATGTTTACCTTTCGTAAACCAGAAAAGGCTCTTTTTGATAACGCATGGAAAAATAAATTTTTTAATATTTGCTTTTAATTGACGGAAATAAAACTTATCATTACATGCATCACTATATCTTTCGCAGAAATAGTCTGCAGAAAAAGTTACATAATTCGGTGATTCAATAGGCGGTACTTTCGTACAACTAGGAACTTCATTCAATCTTTTAATAATCGAATTCAAATAACGTCTATTAGAGCCCACGCCTGATTCACCCACTGATTCACACTGCAATAATTAACGTTTCTTGCAGCTAACAGCGGCGTTGCTCTTGCTCCTCGTGATCGGTAACGCGTCATGCCAGCTCGACCTTCCTCCCCTGCGAGACGACCCGAGGTATGACCCGAACGACGGTCGAAGGTTACCCCAGGACGACAGGTACTCGAACGACGGTCGTAGGCTACCTCAGGACGACAGGTACTCCAACGACGGCCGCAGACCGCAGGACGACAGGTACGACCGCTTCGACGGTCGAAGACCCCAGCAGGACGTTCCTCCGAGGGACGATCGATTCGACAACAGGCGACCGGTGCAGAGCATCGACTTGAGAAACTTACTGGCGAGTCTCGACTTTACGGGTACGCAAGCCTGCAGTACGAACGTCGCCGCCCAGTGGAACTACGAGACCAACGTCAACGAAGTCACTCAGCTGCAAGCGGTGAGGATTATATTCGATAAAAAGCACGGGTGGCAATCGTTGTCTATATCGATCGGCCTAGATTGTGTTTCGGGTTTAGTGACCCGCCGGGGGTTGGGGCGATCGCGAAAAAGCAGCTCTCGCAATCAACGGAGTTGTTGATTTTGTAAGATTGGGCACGCACTTATTGGGATTGTTGTGTTACGTGTGGAAATTATTGTGACGAAAATTCATTCGTCTCTCAGATCGAGTTGATAAAAGTTCTTTGAATTCAAAGAGCTTTTTTAGAGACTGTAATAATACCCTTCTCCAATAAATAAACAATTATTTTGCAAAAGTATAAATCCGAACAATCAAATATCGAGTAAAAGCGGGTATTTCGAAACAGAGCCCAAAGTGAATCATCGTCGCAGTGTGCTAGAAAGCCCAGGCGCCAAAAGAAAAAGAGAAAAAAAAGACTTTAGCAACCGAAGAATATATTTCCCCGCCTCGCCGTCGTGATTTAAGTTCACAGCGCGCCTCCCGCGCACATCCGTCCCGGCCGTTCCTGTACACAGTGTACCGCGATTATCGAAGCATCCGACATTAATTGTGCGAAAAAAGAAGACAAGCAGCTCGCGCGGGAGAAAGAAAAAAAAATGAGGAACGAAACCATCTCTCGGAATGGAAGAAGAGGTGGAGGCCTCGACCCGCTCTCTCTCTCTCTCTCTCTCTCGCTAAACGCGGCTTCCAGCGCGAATTTCCCTGACACGAGAGGGACGAAAGAGTACGGCGACTGCTCTTACGGGAAATGTTCCCAGGCGGTGGCATTGTTTATCGCCGGGGCGATTGGCCAACAGGCGCATTAAGCATCGCCGCGGCACGACACGCGCGCGGTCAGTCCCCCTTCCTCCAAATCCGCCGTCGCGTTTCCAGTTTGCCGTCGTAGTCTCGTTCTTCTCGCTTTTTCTTCATTTTTTTTTCTCATTTAACGGCCGGTATAATTGCGCCTTTCTTTAATTAACGTTTTTATGGGGACGCATTGGGAAACGTTTATTGAGCAGTCTGTCGTATGCTTCGGAGGATAATGGGTGGTGCTTTTTTTTTTAAATTGTCTCGGCAGAAAAGTCTGGAAGATTCGGTTTCTGCTACTTTTTACGGGAAGACGGTGGAAAGGGAAAGTAAGATTTTATTGTTATTGGATTAGAGTAAATTAATTTGTCATTTTAATACTTGATTTTATTATTCTGCGATAATGAAAAATCAGCCGCGGAAATTGAATTATTTAATTTATTTTATTAATAGTTAGTAGCTATTTCATTTATTAGCTAATTAGCTGCCCGAATAATTTAATTATCTAATAGTGAATTTAATTTCAATATAAAATAATGGATTCCCGATTCTCTGCAATATAGGAATAATAGCTTATTTTTATTCCAAATAATTTCTAAAAAGAACACGTGTATTCTTACATTACATGACAATTGTAGTCTCTCAAACGAGCTGCTGACAAATTGCTCAATCTTATATGAGAAAAAAACATTTGATTTCCAAACACAGGGTATTTTTGAAACAATTCATTAAAAGTATAATGCACGCTTTTCAAAACTGGCGGCATTATACTAAATGCTTTTTATTTCAATATTCTTTGTAACTCAATGACTCAGTCATGTTCTGGTAGAAAAGAAGGATTCAGATCTTTTCATTTCACTTTCTCACCGCTCTTATTTATGCTTCCACGTTTTGGTGAACAATTTATTATCACAATTTTTTTAAAAAAGAATATTAAAAACAACTCGCACGTAAAGCGTTTAAAGTCTTCGAGGAAGATCGCGGAAACAATAAGTTGTCGACGTCGCTTCTGTGGGAAAGCTCCGCGGTATTATCTCCTAACGGTAAAATCGTAGAAGCACCTTCGATGCGGCATTCGCGGAAAAGTTCCTATACGAACCGAGGAAATGGCATGTCGCATGCAACCACTAGATATTACTTAATCTCGCCGTAACACTTTGCTTTTAAATACAAACTAATTGCAGGAATGCGCGAGTACCTTTTTCTAGCTTCTTGTGTTTCTCTTACAGCTGCAAGCGCAAAGGCTTTATGCTGATTTCCAGTATCAGGCGTGGCTACAAATCAACCAAATTGATCCGAACTCTGTGAGGGACCCTGTAATTAGAAGACGTCTAAGGTACTTGTCAGCTGTTGGTCCAGCAGCTCTTCCGCCCGATCAATTAGACAGAGTAAGTGGGACAAAGCAAATTAAACTTCTCCAAAAAACTATTGAAAGTTCGCAACCACAATACCGATTTTCGCGTTCTTTCTTTTAGTATAACCGGTTGATTAACGACATGCTGGCTATTTATAATAGTGCTACAATTTGTCAATACAAAGAACCTCTTCGTTGCGGTCTGCGTTTATTCCCAGGTAAAATAAATATATATTTTTCTTTGTATTAAAATTATCTATCTAAAACTATCACTAATTTTAAATTCATTCTTTTAGTTTAAATTATTTCTTTTTTTAAACGAGTAACCTAAAATATAAAATTAAATTAATATAATACATCGATACAATATTTTTATAATATATTCAATTCACCATAAAATCGAAGCTAAAAATTGTTGTATTATCTCATTTTCATTGATATTCTCAATAGTCAAGCTATTGTTCTGATCAAATTTTTTGATGTAGTATTTTTCAATCCTGAAAAAACCAAATAAAAATTGAAATTATTTAAAAAATTAATCAATTTTTACCAGCTTTTTTGATCATACAAATAGCTTAAAAGTCGAAATGATATAAAATGCAAAGTTTTCGTGTATAAATCACGACTCTTCTGATAAATAAATTGAATATTTTATTATAAAAATATTATAAGATTGCTCTATTAATTCATCAGTTTTACTTTTTAATACATAATTTAAGGGGGGCACTTTTTTGGTAGTATAATTTAAAATTTTAACGTGAATATTAATCATTTTAATGTCTCACAGAAATATCACAAATTATGGCTCGAAGTCGAGATTGGGATGAGCTGCAATGGGTCTGGCTTGAGTGGAGACGACAAAGTGGTTCTCAAATGAAGGATTACTATCATCAACTCGTTGAACTCAATAATGAAGCAGCTCGCGCCAACAGTACGGACATTCAGAATAAACCCTTTTTTCTCATTACAAACGTTTTGATAAAGAAATTAACTTTTCATTTACTGCATTCCAGATTTCACGGATGCCGCGGAGTACTGGCAGTTTCCGTATGAATCCTTCAATTTTGAGCGTGAAATTGACGAGGTTTGGGAAGGAATCAAGCCTTTGTACGAAGAATTGCACGCTTACGTAAGAAGGAAGCTTAGAGATCTTTATGGACCAGAAAGAATTAGCGGGCAAGCACCATTGCCATCTCACATTTTAGGTAAAAAAAAACAATTTTTATCGTTTAGTCGTGTTTATTTTATAGTCTATTTTTTCATATTAGAATTAGTTTTGCATACTTTGAAAAACATTTTCTACTAATTGTAAGTAAATATTTTCATGAACTAGATATAAAAAAAAATCTGAAATATATAGTGTTATTTAATTGTAAGATATGAGGGAGTAAAAAATTCAGCATTACAAAAAAATATTTCTGATTAAACATAAGTATACTGAAAATTATTTCTCTTTTAGGAAATATTTGGGGACAGTCATGGACAAATATCCTAGACGTAACAATGCCTTATCCTGGCAAGAATTACTTAGACGTTACCCACGAAATGATTTCTCAGGTAAATATATATGTTTTACTTTTTTCATCAGAATAATGGTATAGTTAATCGTTGCGATTAAAATTACAGGGATACACACCAATAGATATGTTCCGAGTAGGCGAAGACTTTTTCCTATCATTGAATTTAAGTGCATTACCACCAGAATTCCGGGCTGGAAGTTTAATTGAAGATCCAGGTGATCGACCCCTCATCTGCCAAGCTTCAGCTTGGGATTTCTGCAATCGCATAGATTATTGGTAAAGATTTTTATTTAATAATTTCCTATTACATAAAGAGTATTTACGTAGAAAAACTTTGGGCGGAATACCAATAATAATACTTCTGTATAATAATGATGTAACTTAAATAAAGACGTAAAGTTCAATTTAATAATAGTTTACTTAAAATGCCCGAGGGTATGCCAAATCGATACAATTTTACAAAAAAAGCAAGACGTAAACAGGTAGTACTATTCTTGATGGTACATTAGATAGTAAATTCTTAACGCTAAAAAATTAATTAATCCATTTAAGGTGTTCAAATAAGAAGTTAATTATATATTTTAAACGTTTATGACGAACGTAACAGTTACATAATTTAATTATTAAAATTATAGTATCTGATCTTTTTAATATAATTCTTTATTAATTTTAAAAGAATTCTTTCTCACAGTTAATATTTTCTTGCAGGATAAAAATGTGCACAAAAGTAACAATGAAGGATCTGATAACAGTACATCATGAGATGGCCCACATTCAATACTTCTTGCGCTACAGTCATTTACCTCGAGAATTTCGCGACGGTGCCAATCCCGGTATGAAAAGAGCAAAATTCACTTTCAAATAAATCAATAAAACTAAATTGACATGCCTCAGTGATTAGGACATTAATGTTTAGTAGTTCAAGCGCCTTTATTTAAGTCGTTTCTTAAAAAAGAACATTTTTCTCGGTTTCCTTTTTATGTCGTCGAAAGAAAAGAAAGCAAGCGTTGGTCCCAACACGGCGAATGGGCGATAAACTACAACTTTTATTATCCCTGCTAATCGAGCTTTCTCCACCTCCGGTTATTCGCTTCGAGAATGTCGCGCAAAAACCGGCAAAAAAACTTGCAATACAACCAAATAGTCAATGAAAACGTTAGAAATTTGGTTTTTGTTACAAGAAATTTAATATTTAATTAAAAACTTTACGATTCAGCTTAGCTAGAAATTCAAGTTGTTTGTAAAGCTCTTTTATTTAAAATTAAAGCCACATGCCTTTAATACTACATTTATTTAAGATAACATTATTTGATATTTTGAAATTTTCTTTCACCAGGTTTCCACGAAGCGGTCGGGGAAGCAATTGCGTTAAGCATCGCGACGCCTAAGCATTTACAAGCTCTAGGATTAGCAAATAAATACGTGGATGAACGTGCAGCTGACATAAATTACCTCTTTTCGTTAGCTATGGAAAAACTGGTTCTTCTGCCTTATAGCATTGCTTTAGATAAATGGAGATGGGACGTGTTTAGAGGAGTTGTTAGTAGGGAAGAGTACAATTGCCACTGGCATCGACTGAAGGAACGTTATTCCGGCACCAAACCTCCAGTTCTGAGATCTGAGGACGATTTCGATCCTGGTTCGAAATATCATATTCCAGCAAACATCCCTTATATACGGTAAGTGAGAAAAGTTTTTCTGATCATAAATGAAATAAAAGACGATCTTCTTATTCTTTTGAATACGAATATTTATTTAGTAAAAACTATAACAGTTTTTTTTTTATTTTACATGATGATGACATTGTTATAAAACATGAACGGTAATGAACTTACGAGATTGAAATTTAAAAACCACTAATCACAGTTTAAAGTACGTAAAAAAGAAAAAAAGGAAAAAAATTGCTATGAATATTTGCTAATTTAATGGTTCTTATATTTCAACCAATAAACATATGCTGGAATTAGAGCATATACTTTTACAACTAAAAAATTGAAAACATTTTTATTATTCTGTTTCGAATTGAATGTTTGTGTACTAAAGTGTTTAAACTTAGAGTTAGTTTGTTAAGTAAATAAATTATCATGCTTTGCTTCAACTAAATTTTTGACGATTCATGAAGCTCCAATTGCTCTTCTTCTGCATCCATTTTCTAAATCTAAACTGAAAAATTTTCTAAACTGAAAAACTTTTTACCGAATTATTTGGGTTTTTCTGCAACTTTTAAATCTGAAATTACTGCTTCAAGTTTGTCAAAAGACTCGTCAAGAATCGACCGATGTTCTCTGTCTTTTGGAGCTTCAGTTTTTTGATCGAAATCGAAATCTTTTGCATCAAAAGAAGCGAAAAAATCATCTTTATTGTCATTAGAAGAGCGTTTAAACGGATCTTTTCCCACTAAAGATCCATCTTCGTTCATCTTAAATAAAAAAAATGAATATTAAATGAATAAAAAAGGCAGTGATCATGTAAGAATAAAAATAACTACCTCATCGTTGAGTTGCTTGGCAGTTAGAGAAATGTCGCGCGGTTTGGGTTCCATCGCTTTGGCCTCGACATCCTTCTGAACACCATAAGACGGCAGGTACGGTACCGGAATGGTGATGTACACCTTCATGGGCACAGGAATCTTCTCTTTGCCATTAAATGCAAGTTTGGCCTCTTTCTGTAGCAGCCGATAAAGCGCCGATGGAGTCTTTGGATCCAGGGACAATGTGGCTAATGGTACCACGATCTGCTCCTTTTTGTTGAACTCTGCCATTCGCTTCTGCACCTTGGCCTTTGGCTTCTCAGCTTCCGCTGGAACCTTCTTATCTTTCGATTTAGTCTCACCTGTACTGACATCATCCCCGCTAAAATCTTCCCAGACGTCTGCGCTTACCCTAGTTTTGTTGTCGTCCCAAAGTGGTCTGTGCCTTACCCAACCTTCTTGCTTGCTGCTGCTCCAACCATTTTCACCGAAATCGTCAGCGTACATTTTGAATACCTCGGCGTCCTCTTCGTCGTCAACCTCGACGGTCTTTCCTCCCGGGAAATCCTTTGACTTGGAATATGAACTCGTAAAAGTCTTTGTGTTGCTCTTTAGACCGAAGCTCGCATCTCCGGCGCTAATGTCCAATTCCGTAAAATCCGGTTCAAAGTCCGCTGTTCCGGCGGTAGAGGCAGGACTATCAATATCAGCTTTAATCGAATCGGTGATTATTGGTAAAGTTGTTTTATCGCCTTCACTGACTCCCTTGATGTTCTCAAAGCTTAGATCGGCTACGTCAACAGCAGATTCAACGGATTTATCCGCGTCCTTGACATCTTCCTCTCCAATGTCTTCAACGCTTGAATTGAGAGACTCTTTGGATATGCCTAATTCTTCAGCTTCCGCGGAAGCATCGACTTTGTAATCGCCAGGAGGTGTGTATCCATATTGCCTGTCGTAGAGTTTAGGATCGTAGGGTCTGGTGGACTCTGAACCGGGTGCAGCTGCTTCCTCGGCTGTCTTCTTTGCATTGGAATATGATTCCTTGACGGTTACAGTGATGGTCGATGAATTTCCAGAATTAAGAGCTTTTTCCACAGCACGTTCTGCAGCTTTCTCGGCAGCTCGTTCGACGGCAAGCTCCGCTGCCCGTTCCAGCTCCTTCTTGTTCGTTGACAAGCCCGCAAAAGCCACCGATCCAAAAAGGAGAACGGTACAAATACTGAGCAATTGCTGCAGAAAAAAGAAAACCCGATTAATTTTGACGAATACAAAATATTGTAATTACGAAAGTGTCGACTCGGAAAAATTAAAATTAAAATAAGTTGTACAATTCTATTATTAGAATGCCAATATATTCTGTATACGACGTTTGAAAGCAGACGTTTTTACTAAAAGTACACTAAAATTAGAATGATCCTTTGCGCGCACTATATTAAGAAAAATCGATGCTCCACACGTAATAATTGACACTTCGTTTTGCAGTGATCAAAAGCGAATGAAATGATTATTTACGAACCCAACGTCCCATGACGATGCGCTCTTAGATTTGCTCAGGCACAAGTGTCCAACTAGAATGTCGAGGCAGCGACCCCCGGCAATATTTATACTGGGCGAATACTTTCTCGTCCGAGGCTCCTCCTGCTTCACCCACCGCGACAATCTCCTTAAACTATATCTTTCTTCTCGAGAAGCCGTCGACTGTTATGCTACGTTTTCTGATACCCCAAATCATTTGAAAGGCTTACTATTTTATTCACGCAGAACTTTATTAAGCTCGATGTGCAATCTGTTACTTCACAATTTTTTTTAAATAGTTCTAGTATTTACATTCTATTAGTAGTGTTTTTACATAATTAATTAAATTATAATTACAGATAACGCAGAATACATAAAATAGTAATTATTTATTTAATTCACGAACTCGTAGACTTTATTTTTTGTTCATAATTAAACGTCAAATAATTTGAATAAATATTAATTTTAGTTTGAAATTGTATCAATTAAAATTTAACTATCTATACTTTTTGCCTAAATTAATGTCTTAATTAAAAATTATTTAGAGATAAGGTCAAAAGTAAATTACGTGTGACCAATTGATTTCGGCATTAATTTTTTAAAAAATTGCGAAAATTTTTTAAAAAAATTCTACCATTAAACTGCCGTAATTCTTAAATCTCTGTCAACTTTCTATGAAAAGTCGTAAAGCCATTCAATTATATCTACCTTCTTAACTGACTCGATTTCCTCGTTACAGTTTTAGGTATTCTGGAAACAATCGTTTACCATAACACTAAAATCCACTACTTATTTTCGAAGTTTACAAACAATTTTTTTTCATCTCGATTTAAAACCTTTAAAAATTTAATTTTTATTGCTGCTTAAAAGTTAATTTGTACAAATTTCAGAGCACTAAAATCTAATACTTATTTTTGAAGTTTACCAAAAAAATTTTTTTCATTTCGCTTTAAACATTTTAAAAATTTAATTTGCAATTACTGTTAGCAAGTAAATTAGTATAAAATAGTGAATTAAGTTAAAAAGAGAAATAGCAAAAAATTAAATTGATGATGCACGCTTCTGATGTTATAGTCAATCCTGATCATCACGGCATAACAAATGGTTAAAAACCACATAGATACACGCACAAAGCATGGCTGCATAATTATCGCTTGTAACTTTCTTCTCAATTTCTTTCGACAGCTCTTCTACTTAATGGGTGTAATAAGCTTATTAAATTATTAAGTAATTAAAATAATTTTCTCATTATAAGTAGCTTGTATTGTTAAAAAATATCATATTTTACGGTATTGCACACGAATATTTGGATACTTTTTATTTAGAGTAAAAAATACTGTGCATTAATAAAAAAGAAAGTTAAAACTAGTATTTATCGACATAAAATATGTAATGATAACAAAAGTTTTATAAAATAAATTTTTGAAGCGGATGGTCACACTGTCTTATTGCTTATAAGCTGATAGTTGACCGGAGGTCTTACAATGACTGTCTTTTTATAATTGCATGTAAAGTTTTTTTATTTAACCTTGACAGGGAGTTTAAATATTTAATAAAAAAATAGCATGGCCATCACCTTCAAAAGTTTAATTTTTATAAAATTGTTTAAAATTAAATAACAAAAAATAGTGACTCGAGTTTTTTTAAATAAAAAATAAAAATTCGACCTGAGTGTCATTGATTTTCTTGCTTTTTCTGAACTTTAGGAGGTTCCTTTGAAGGTTCCGTTATCTTTTCCGTTATCTGTTCCGTTTCCTTTTCTGTCATCTTTTCTTCAGCTTCTTTTTCATCTTGTTTCTCTTCTTGAATATAAACTGGATAAGGCACCTCTTTTTCAACTGGATAATACACTTTTTTCTCAACCGGATAAGGAATTTCTACGGGCACCTCAACTTCTACCGGCACAGGTTTGTCGTAAGGCACAGGTATGGGATTATCCACCTTAACTTTAACCGGATAAGGTACTATCTTTTCAACAGGGAAGGGCACATGTTTAGTAACGGGAACTGGGAAAGGTTTGATGACGGGAACTGGAACAGGTCGTTCCTTTTCTATTTTTACTGGGTAAGGAACAATTTTGTCAACGGGTATTGGTTGAGGTACATGTTCAGGATATTTAACAGCAATAGGTATTTTGCGCTCAATGGGAAAAGGCTCAGGTACAGGGACTTTTACTTCGTAATAAACTTTCTTCTCAACAGGATAAGGGTCGGGGATGTAAACGTGATGCGGTACCATACGATCAACTGGAACGTGGACTGGGTAATAAGACTCTTTGATTACTGGGTAAGGTTTGGGTATCTTTACTGGGACTTTCACCATGACTTTGACTGGATAGGGGATTTGTTTTTCAACAGGAAAAGGTTCAGGAACGCGTACTTCCACAGCATAGGGAACTTTCTTTACTATTGGAATATGTACTGTCCTTTCGACGGGATAAGGTTCTGGAACTTTTCTCTCTATAGTCACTGTCTTGTAGTGCTCCTCGTTTTCATGACTTAAATATTCTTCAGGCATCGAAGGAGCAGGTATTTCGCCAGCATACGATGTTTCCATTGCTTCAGTGTCTGAAGTAGCTTCAATTTCTATTTCCCCTGTTATTTCTGTGTAAAAACATTATTATAAATACAAATTTCATTATTTTAAATTTTATCATATTACTAGATTACCAATACTAGTTTAATACTGCAGTTCTCAAGTACCAACAATACATATTTAGAATTGCAACAATAGTATTTATTCTTACCATGACCTTCTTCACCTGTTAAATTTCGATCAATGATTTTAGAATCTTTGGCAGAAGTGTCATTTTTCGAAACGATTTCGTTTGATTCATCTTTGCGATCAATGGGATGCACTTTTGTCACGACATATCCTACTCTGCGGTTTGAATTTCGATCAACCAGGAATTCAATCTTCTTGATTTTCGAATGAACTTGATCGATCGACACGGTTACCGCGAGTGCCACTAATAAAATAGCTGCACAGCTCTATTAACAAAAATATGTACAATAAACAACGAGAAGAAAATTATTCATTGACACAAAAACATTAATAAAATAATAATTTAATGAATATAGTATTGCATATTAAAAATTTTGTAAAGCTATTGTTGTTACAGTAAAAAGAAGTATACATTGGTAAATTATTTTATTACAAATATCGAAAATCTCTCAATACTTTTGTCAAAATATCACTTATTTTCACAAGAACGACACTCGGATCTTTCTGGAAACGCAATTGAGCCAACGTACCACGTGTCCCATGACGAAAACTGCGCACAAGACAAATCCGATTTAGATCGACGCACAGACACTCAATCTTCGAACGGTGTTTCGCACAATACTGAGCGAGCTTGGCTGCGCGTCTTCTCTTTATATCGCATCGGTCCAGCGCACCGCGGCTAAAGCTCTCCTCGCTTTCGAACGTATGGACCGCGGCGGCGCGAGCTGAAAGTGAAATTTTCGTACAGTGCATGAGCACAGCTTCTTCTAGTTGCTGATAATCGAGGCGTCGGCACGAGAGAGAGAGCGAAATTCCGCGGGAGCACATCTTCGTGCAGCGCTTTTTCCTGCAGCTGCCTTCGCGAGTCCGATGCTATTACGTTGCTTTTTATTTATAAGGAGGTGCAACGACCCGCTCTCCGGAAATATTAGCGCTCTGCTTCTGCTTTGATTTCGAGATGGATGGCGTGTCATTGTAGGCGTATGGTAATCTTATTTTTTTACAGGCATCTAGATTTCTAGAGAAACCGTTTCGAATTTTAAAATTGAATTATTTATCAATCCGAAGATCACAGGTTTTTGCATTCTAACGTTTTTCATTACATGAACTGATAAAGTCAAATGAAAATAGTTTCAATTAGAAAAAGATAATTAACTCGGATTGAACGTGATTCATTTTCAAGAATAGTGTTCGAAATGCTTTGTAAATTTGCTGCTGAAAGTGTGCTTTCAATTGGGTCCTTGCATGAAAAATTTCATTAGGTCCGTCAGATAGAATATTGAAAAATAATAGACACGTGTTTTTTCTTTTTTTACTTTAACTTTTATTAACATAGATAAAACAGATTAAAAATCACTATGAATGTGATGTCACCACGACGTCACACGAATTTTCGAATTGCGATATCTTTTGCTAATTGAAAAAAGAAAAAATACGTGTTGATTATTTTTCAATATTCCATCAGGCTGATATAATGAAATAAAAAAAAGAACTTCATGCAAGGACCCAATTATTCATGTTATTAAAAAGCTACATTGCCTTATATATTGAACTCGAAGATGACTGAAAAGTTGTGAAAAGAAAGGTTTTAGACAGTGAGTCCATTAGCTACTTAATTTGAATATCTATTCTCCATAGTTTAGGTAATAAAATTCTTTCTAAACAATTAAAGACAAATATGCAATTAAACCAGAAGAATTACTCACGGCGATTATTCTAATTCGAAAATAGAAAAGCCCCCTATTAACGGCAATTAATTAATTAAGCGTAAATATATTGAAAACTCAATAACAAAAGGCAGTTTCTCGCTCCCGAGGCGTTCGCACGGCGCGCAAAGAAAATTGCCAGTATATAGAAACCTTATTGATATAAACAAGGGGACGATCACGCGATCCTCGTGCGTGCAAAGCGCTAGAAAAATCCGCGGGCAAGAAGGGGACGATGAATCGCTTGGCACTTATAGTCAGCTCTCATCACGCCAAGCGTTTAAGGCGGCGGCCACATATCATTATTTACGGCTCCTGCACACGCTTAGCTCCGTTCTCATTTACGTGTCTGGCTATCGCTCGCAACGCTCGACGGCCACGCGGATATGAGATTGCCAGGATGGCCGTGAAGGTGGGAAGAGATCATAATCGACATCTTTATTCGATACGGGAGATTGGCTCGGAACTCTTTCTTCTGCATGTCAGTGATCTCGGTTTTGGCGCTAGAACTGCTGGCCGTTGCAGATGTTGGGTTGAAGAATTTTGGCTGTTAGCTATTTCTAAATCTGAAGTGCGATATTACAATTAGAAAATTAGACATAATTGGTATAGCTGGCCAATACTTATTGTGTTTACTAAAGTCATTGCATTAGGTAGAAACGCTCAAATAAATTGACCACTTATAAGATATAAATCCCTATTTTTAATTAAATAAGTAGACAACAGAACTGAAGAATTTACTCTCAATTTTATTCTTCATAAAATGTATTTAATTAAACTTACCACATTTATTATATTAACTTTATATTGTTGTAAATTAAGTAAGCAATAATTTACGAGAAAAGAACATTTACCTGAAATACTATCATATTTTTTAAGTTTAGTATCCTAATCAATCTTGAAATTTTAATCGCTCACTATAACGTTAAACTCAAGTTGTAATTTTTCTTTTTTGCTTCCTCCTAGAGGAAGCATTGTGATAGTAATTTTTGGAGTTGTTCGAAAAAACGGTTATAACTGTATTTTA
>UCOM01002776.1:0-22990 GCA_900474385.1 Ormyrus pomaceus | reverse complement strand
CTAGTGCAACTTTTTTTCTCTGAAATTATAGATATTTTTATGCTCTTCAAATTGGCCTTTATTCGATTAAAATATCTCAATCCTATCATTAAAAAAAATTAAAATTAAGTTTTTCAAAAATCGAAAATTTACGATAAAACAAAAACAAATAAGCTAAACAAAAAAAGATTTTTTTTTTGCCGCTATCACAAAATGAAAAAAAAATGAGCCGTGAATGATGAAAATCCGTTCAGTAGAAGCTGAGACACGGCGTATACACTCACACATACACACACATACATCCATACATTTTTTAAAAATCATTTATTCTTGTTCCTGACACCTTAAAGTTATAACCGTTTTTTCGAACAACTCCAAAAATTACTATCACAATGCTTCCTCTAGGAGGAAGAAATTCAATATCCGTAAATCCTTCGTATTGTCGCCAAAAAATCAGTTCTCAAAATTCATGTGGTCAAATTTGATCAATTTTCAGACTTGCAGCGCTAGCAATTGCGAAAAAATCCGGGACAAAGAGTGAATACTAGTAAAATTGAAATAACAATTAAAAGCAAAGCAAAAATATATAGTTTTATCAGCTGCGAGGTATCAAATAAGGAGTCCGAATAGGTGTAAGTAAAAGCAATGGCCGACGTCTTTATCGCGGCAATAAGAAATCCTGAGGGATGTATACAAGTACGAGACGCGCGGCGAATTACGCCTGATTTATTCACCTCGACCGGCGTGTCTTCGGCTTTCAGATGGGGCAAAAAGAAAAAGGCGCAATTGGCCACTACTCACGCGAGCGCGCGGCGCGTAGGCCGCGTTATTCCGTGATTTGCAGTGGCCGCGGCCGTAAAACGGGGGACACCCACGTGAGATGCCGCGGCGCGCATCTCCCGGCAGCTTCTTGCGCGCTTACGGTGAAAAAAAGAAAAGCGACAATTAGAAAATAGCTGAACTCTGGGCTCTTGATTTATCGATGCTGCTTTTAGGTGTGATCTTTTGTAAGATCTTTTAAGAGGGGAAATAAAAAGGGCAGTACACTCGGATTCAAGGTTTGTAAAAAATTACCATTTTATTTTAATTATTTTGATAAGCATCCTAAAAAATATATTTTTTTTACAAAAGAATAGTATAAAACATACGTTTTTTAGTGGAAATAATATTAAATACCAATGAAGTTTTTTAAAATTAACGCAAATCTTCGTCGGTGGTAAAAGAAGACAAAAATTGTAGTTCAGCTTAGAGAATTGATACCTCCTTTGAGCGTGTTCCAGTGAGGGAAGTCTCTTATATCGCAGCAATAAGTATAACCCTTTTTAGCATCGGCAAATTGTGGATACAATTCAGCGCAGATCTCAAGTTTGTTACATATTACATAATTATTATCTATGCGATTTTCATCCTGCTTAGAAAAAAGCGGATCGTTCACAGTCAGAAATACAATACCTCGAGAAGAAAGAAATGGAGTTAATCCGTGGGGTG
Source organism: Ormyrus pomaceus (assembly GCA_900474385.1). NCBI lineage: Eukaryota > Metazoa > Arthropoda > Insecta > Hymenoptera > Ormyridae > Ormyrus > Ormyrus pomaceus. Next base: position 21,523 of record UCOM01002776.1, on the reverse strand, counting down.
ATACTGAAACAGCAAGTTTGAAAAGAATCTTGGGAACGTTTATCATCGAATATTGCGAGTCTCCTCTTCCTAAATAAATTGGCTGTTTATGATCAAGATTTAAAATGCCTATTGTTCCTGAATACAAATCAAAATCTATCATAAATTCCGAAGCCAAATTTCTAATAATATCACCAACTAAGTTCCAGTTCCCTTCGGCAATGCTCTGCCATACCGGAATCGCATTTTCATAGAAAAATGTACTTTTTTGCTGGTTGATATAAAATAAATCTTCTTTTGATATCATTTGACTCGGTACGAAATAGTTTTTTCCTGCAAGAAGAAAGAGAATCATATTAAACACTTTCACGAATATTTATGTTTTTATTCCAAAATTCTAAGATATATTTTATTCTGTTAGATTAAAAATGATAAAAGCAATAATCTATAATGTCTAGAAATTAAATCTTATAAAACAAATAGAATAATTATAAAATATTACCTGTTAAAAAATATTGATCAACTACAGTTTTATTTTCTATCAAATTTCCAAAATGTTTTATTTGATAGTCTTTTGTAAAAACGTCGGTAAAATTATAATTAAACATTTTACGCACTCCTTTCCTGTATTCTGGATCTTTTTCTAATCTTGAGCGACTTTCAATAATCGATAAAACTTTTACATGAGCCCAGCGTAGCTTGTCACTCTCATAAAATATATCATAGACTGTTAAAAAATCTATAAGATTTAATTGAAAACCGACTTGATAATATTTCCCCTCGGCTCTCATCTTCGGATTTAACGTATCTGTGCATTCTACATCAAGATCTTCGTAGTTTCCAAATTTGATGATTTGATCTTGATTCGTTAAAATTGTTAACTTTGGATGGTATCTGGCAAGAATTAAGCTTGAATTCAACTTGTTATTTCCAATTTTTAGTTGACTCCCTGGACAAGTGAGGCGAAAATATTTGTGCAAAACTGTCTCGTTTGATAGATAGCAGACATTATCGAAAACCAGAGGATAAAAGGTATGTACCGTCTCTTTTGTGTACTCGATCAAAAGAGGTGAATTTTCCGTGTTGAATTTTTTATTTAAAGTTGTAATCCTTGAATTGCATGGCTCGAAATCTGTACATGAATATTCCCCCAATGTACCTAAAATAAAATATAAATTAATTCACTCCATTATTAGATAAGTAGATTTTTCATCCTTAAATGACTTGATAATAAAATAATTTTACTTACAACAAACAATTAATAATCCAATCGCACAGTAGACAGTTCTTTTTGTCATATTTTTGAACAAATAGCCTGCAACAGCTACAACTTTACTTGACTGAATGCATGTAGATCTCACGATGACTTTGTGCAGACTGACAGGAGTATAAACGTATCGCCTATTTATATATTTGGACTGTAAGATAACTTTGCAATGCCAAAACCACAAAATTTTGATACTTTTACGGAATCTAATGTAAACTTCCACCGGATAGTAATAAAAAAAAATGCAGACTAAGTCAGAAAAGACTCCCATAAATGCATATCAAAGAAGGCGTGCAATTATTTTAGATATATTTAATTTTAAGCAAAAATGTTTGTGCGATAAGATATTTCATTTCCTTTTTTAAATTCATTTATATATATAATGTTTGCAAACATTGCGATATTGAATGCATTAATATAGTTTAAAATTTAAAGTTACAATTTACTAGTATCCTCTTTCCAATTGCCTTTGAAAACCGATCCGCCCGAACTTGCCAACTGAATAAAAATCCGATCAACTTTCTATTCCCAGATCCCAGCCAGATTATCGCGGCGTTGTTGAGCGAGCCTTCCCGCGGGTAAAAAAAAAAAGCCGAGCCAACCTAAAAAACGAAAAAAAACCTTAGCTTTTCCCACAAGGCCCCATCAATCAAAGTTCGCCGACAGACTTTCCCGAGATAATGAAGCGACGGCGGGCGCTGCTTAATCGATCCGGCTCGCGCGCGCCGCAGACTTCGGGAGGTCCGCGAGCGATGTAATCAGCGCGCATTACACGCACGAGACTCGCTGACGGACAAGGCGACCTGTTGCCTTGCCGCAGGTGCAGGCTCTCTCTCTCTCTCTCTCTCTCTCTCTCGGCATCACCCTTGAAAAGCGATCGGTGGCCCCCCCGCGCGCGCGCGCGCACCGCAAATCCCGCGAGCGACGGGCAGCGCGTGCGCGAGGCTCCAAATTGGCTTTGCCGTTTTTTTTTCTAAGCCGAGAGCTTTCCGTGGGCTTCCGGCGCCGTTTGTCGGCGGGATTATGGATTTTCCCGGAAGTTATTTCGCGCCGAGAGATAGAGAGAGAGAGGTCGGCGTTTTTCTAATCGCGCCTCCTGTAATTCCCCCATGTAAATGATGCCCGTCGCGGGTTCAAGGCGCGCTTTTATAAAGTGTCAACTTAATGTGCTTATTAGATGTTTAATTGCTGTTTTCACGCGAGGTAGGAGTTTTGAGAAATACGGCAATCATTTTCAGAAAATAACTATTTCTGATTTTTTTTAAAGTTTATACACTCTTCTTTCTTTAAAGCGCGGAGGTTTATTTATACCAGTGTAATTTCAGATTTATTAGTGTGTGTTTTTCGAATTTTTTATAGGAAAAATTCAGAATGAGAAAAATATAGCTACTTTTACACATTAATAGACTATATTTGATACTTTCAATGAATTAATATACCCGCAAAAAATAAATTAAATTAAACAAAAAGCCAATAGTAAGTTTAAAAGATGACGACAATTAAATTTAGCAGCAGGTTTAAAAAGCAGAAAACTCAGCAGCTCAGATTTTCAGAGTAAATTGGCCGGTCGAAAAGCGGCCTCGCCGCTTGGCAGAGAAGGAGGAGAAGAAGAAACGGGCGAGGATGATGAGAGCGCGGAGCGTCTCGCGAATCATTACACCGCCTAGAAGTCAATGCGGTGCTTGCAATGATCGCTCGGTGCTCGGGCTTTTGCGCCCGCGGACAGGAATTACTTTAAAAGCGAGGAGGATCGGCCGATTTCACCTTCCCGATGATTGCCCCGGCTGACAGGCTGTAATATAATGTCATTGGACGCTCGCCTCGTTATGACAAGCTAACGGGTCCATCTGCCCCGGCATTATGATGCTGGCAGCCAAGTGCGCGCCGCGGTTCGACGGCGAATCAATCCGCGATAATGCGGCTCTTGACTGCGCGAGGCACGAGCTTTGTTCGGACGGAGAGAGGTGCCTCGAGTATTGTTAATATTGGATTCGCTGGATTGAGCGAGGAAATGCTCTTGAGATGCGATTCTCCGCGGGGATTGCTGTGAATTTGTAAAGCGAGCATCGAGAAAGGCATGGATGTGTGAATCGTTCGCAAGATGATGTGGAAAACTGACTGTGATGGAATCTAAATACGGATTGGAGAAAATGACGTAAAAATAAAAGCAATTTTAAAATATCAATACTGGATTTTGCTATATACGTTTGAATGCTAAAAGCAGTAAAAGGTGAAATAACTAAAGAAAGAAGAAAAACTTTCGCATAATTTTTTATGTATTACATTATATTTATATGCATGAGAATTTAATTATTTGATCACTGTGAAATGTCGAGTAAAGAAAAAAAAATTCAAAAATAATTGAGAAACACGGGCCCACAGTTAATATAGTTAACGCTAAAACCGGTAAGGCAGCAGCACTATTGGAGGTACTTTTCATGTAAAATATAATGACTTTACACAAATAAACAGAAAACAGAAATAAAACGAAAATAAGGAGGTTTAATTAAAACAAGAAAATGACATAAAATTTTGCAGCGTTATATAATTTCATAAACAAGATAGCGCGGAAAAATGGCCTTTTATTAAAACACTCGTAAAATCTTTTTATATTCACTTACTGATAAAGACGTTATTACCGCATTTCTAAATAGCCGAACTGTAAATAAAGGCGAACGCGAATAAAAGGCAGAAAAATGATAATTCCCCGCGCGTGGAATCGCGAAGAGCCGCATGCAGCCGTGGCGTGTGGAATAAAAGGCCGAAAAAGCAGCGGCGGCCGTTTCATAATTCTCAGGAGCGTATCGCGCTAATCAGCTATCGCTCGCCTCCTCGACCACAAAGGCAAAAACAAGCTTGATAAGGCTCGGAAAAAAATGCGCACACGGGCCGCGCGGCGCGCAGGGCATATAATTGCCGAAAGACATCGGAGTTAATTGGTCGGCGAGAGGAAGACAAACGCGCTTGAGAAAGAAAGGGCTCCCCCCGATAGAAACGAGCGGACTGGCGCCGCTGCTCGACGCAGGCAAGCCGGGAGGGGGAGGGGGGGCTAACATGAAAGTGAGAGAAACGGGGAATGCCTTAGATTCCATCCGGCTAATTAACTCGGTGTTATGCTAAATCCCGCTAAATTCAACTGGCGGAGCTCGCTTCCTTGCTCTACTACTAGCGCGCCCTCCCCCCGGGGGCCATTAATTACCGCCGCCGAGAGAGGAAGCCGAAGGACACCGATCGACACTTTCTCCCTTTTTCGCGCTAAGTGGAGGGAACAAAGCTCCTGCTGCTGCTGCTGCTGCTGCTGCTGTTGCTACTGCTGCCCCATGCAAATTCGAGGAGGCTTCGCGCGGACGCGGCGCACCTTCCTCCCCCTTAATTAGAAGGTTCGAACGCGGAAAAGAATCGAATGGCGTAATAAAATATAATTCTATAGTAATAATCGCAGCCTCCTCGGAGGCTGCCTCTGCATACACCGGCGTAATGTCTCACTCCGGCAGTCGCGATCTGAATTACTAATTATTATCGCTGGGCATACACGAGAGCCTGAGCCGGTCTCGTTACTTGGCTCGGGGCGCCTTCATATACGGAAGATATTGCGCCGAGCCCTTTCGCGGCGGCGGCGGCGGCGACGGCGGCGACGGCGGTAGCGGCTATGCGTTTATGCATGTCCCCTCTCGTTGATTTTCATTCGAAAAGGAACGATTCGCCGGGGAAAAAGGCGGCCTTCATTTGACTCTTCCAGCTCGCCGGGAACTCGTTCTCGAGTCGCCGCGGCCGCCGCGCGGCGCGCAGTATCCGACGGGGAAACGTTATAAATATGGAACGCCTAAAGGCTCGCTCCCGCTCGGTTCGACTTGTTAGCGGTGATTAGAAAAATGGGAGGAAAAAGGCCCGGGAATCTCGTTCTTTCAGCTGGGAATAAAAGCTCGGGGACTCGCGCGGAATTGCGCAGGCAAATTATCTTGTATATATATATGACGTGGCATCGGGATCTTTAAGAGCACTTTAGATTACGCCGCTCGGAGGAGTTACACCAAAGATCGCCGCCTGCCTTGAGTCGCTGCGTCTGTAATAGTTATATAATGTACGTTTCCTGTAAATAATGAATGAGGCGCTCAAGAACTGCTGGAATAAGAAAAAGGGCTCGCCGATGTACGAGTTCGGCCTAGTCGCTGGACACGGCAATTAAAGTTACATTTTTGTGCCAATAAGATTTATTGGATCTATTAGTTTGGAGTTACGTGCACTGCCAAGACAACTCGGACGTTTTCTTTCTCGTAAATCGAAATGTAATTCAATTTTCTGCCTCGAATGTCTTGATTTTCTTAGTCCCAACCAGTTTCTATGCAATATTCCATGCTGGGAGTATGCGCGGCTTGAAATTTTGGACTCGGCTTCTTTCCTAATGCTGACATGATTTGACAAGAATTGCAATGGAGATTTTTTAATGACATTTGCCTCATTTGTAAGTAAACAAGCTAAAATGTATATAATATTCTTTTAGATGTTGGCGGATACAACCGTAATGCAGTCACAGTCACCTCGACGTATTTTCCATATCACTGCAGGTCGTTGCGAAATACAGTATTCCAACTCCAACACATCTTTCTTTATGCAGGAATCAAGTTCTGAAACAATAGAAATCCCATCTCTCAAGCAGCAGTCTGTCACTCCTTCTCTCGAAAACCACAAATCATGCACTTTCACTCGAAATCGTTCGAAAAATATCGGCCCTCGCCGAAAAAAATCACCCGAAAGCCGCACGCATAAGTATTAGCCGCTGTCCGAAAATAAGGCAGCAATCGCTTCGCCGGCCGTAAACTGCGAGCAGCTTTTGGCACTTAGCATAAAACGCCCCGAGTTGGCAATAGCTTCAGCAACCGAATCTCCGTACACGCGCATATAACGCGGCGCCGAAACCGCGACGGCGCATCGGCACGCATGACTAATGCCGCGTCTAGGCCCGAGAGTCAACGTGTTAATTATACTCGCGGCGGACGAGCGTTATCCAGGCACACACGGGCAGCCGGGGAAAAGAATTTAATTCAGCCGGGGCGAGCATAAGTCACGCGCGTTTAATAACTCGCCTGATGGGCTTCTCTTAATCTTCGCGCGGGGGCTCTTTTATCGCGCGAAATTGTTATTCCCCGGGAGAGGAGCAAATATTTACCGGCGCTTGCCAGCTGATTTTTCAACGTCCGCGCGGAGGAGGCCAGTTCCTTTTCCGACGGGGGGGTTCGAGGTGTCGAGGTAGCGCGACATAATATCGGAATGAATCCTACTTCAGAATTTACTTAATCTTCGACGATCGCTCTTGTTCCTTGGTCTCTTAAGTTTCGAAAAGTTTCGAGTGTTTAAAATTAGCCAGGATTTCACGGTCGGAGCTGGCGAGCTCGAGTGCGCGCACGTAAATTTAAACGTCCCTGCCAGTGATACGCGATTCTAGCGTGCATAACGATTTGCTGACCAAAACCGAGGCATTCGAGATTAATTCCCATCCGAATTCGCGCGCCTATTGAATTTCAAAGCGATTAAAATTAATACAATTACGGCAATTGGAAGCAAAAAGGCATATCGGGGCTTCTCGCTCCGGCTTACTTATTTGTCTCCGTTCTGCATGCGCGCGGGCAATATATATATATAATGCAGCGAGCCCTGCGCGTAAAAGCCAATTAGCCGGGGAACAATAACGCTCGGCGTGTAGCCCGAGAGAGTCGGGAGGAAGAGAGTAAAAAAGAGAATAAGAAGAAGAAGAAAGAAGGCGAGGCGGAGGACAAGGAGCGCAGGATATCCTTTAAAAGCCCGAGAAAAGGGCCGAGGCATCACGCCTTATCATAATTATTCTCGCGCAGGTCCCCGCGCGTTCGTTCGGTCTGCGCGCATTAAGAGGAAAAGCGGGAGAGGAGAGAGATGCGCTCCGAGATAAAGCCTCACCAATACACCTGCCCGCCTCTCCCCTCTCTTTCGTTATGGCTGCCGCTCGTCGGCGGCGGCGGCGGCGGCGGCGGCAACTTCATGCGCGCGCGATAATATGCGATTCCGATCCGACAGCGAAGCTCTGCGGTCAGTGTCTTCTCCGTCGCTGGGCTCTCTCTCTCTCTCTCTCTCTCTCTCGTCCTCTTTCTCCTTTTCTTCGTTAATCCTTCCTTTCTCATTCTCACTCTCTCCTGCTTTATGCCTCGTTCTCCCCGCTTTTGGTATGCGAGGCGGTTACTTCTGTCCCTTTTTCGCGCTCGTCTCGTTCGTTTTAGCGCTGCGCAGCGCGCGGCGCGCGGAGCAGGTACTCATAACGGCCGGCAACCTGTTGAGATATAGCCCGGGTAGTGTTTCAATCGCGCGCGAGAGCGCAAGCGGGCTCCGCGGGTATATCCGTACAATGATAGTGCGTGCCGCCTCTCTCTCTCTCTCTCTCTCTCGCGGTGCGCCTGCGCGCAAAATAACCGAGGGGGGGTTGCATGTATAATGTATGCGTATGAGCGCGCGCGAGAGAGCCTATTACAATATTGGATGTACCCGGGCTATAGATCACGATAGTCGAAATAAATCTCGCCGGAACAAGCGGCCTCCGACGCGCTTCTACCCATATTTTCGCCCGGGAGCCCCTCTGACCGCCGCGGCGCTAAATAATTTAGCCGATTTTTCCCCGATACAGCACAGCTCTCCAGCTCGCGCCAAGCCACTTACGAGGCTGGCTTTTCTTACCGGAGGTCAGCCGCGAGAGCAGCTCCTTCGCCGCCGTGGGACTCTCTCGCGAGAGGATATCTCTGGCTGCGCCTGCGCAGCCTGCCTATTCACGCGAGTTGCGGGACTGGAATGAGCTTAGCGCGCGATGACTTTTTCCGTGCCCTTTTGTCGTCGCGAGCTGCATCGGGAGAAACGGATTGTTTGCCGAGGATGCGCGCGAACCGCTCCGATGATTTACGGATAGAGGCTGCTTACGCTGCGCCGCTATTCTTCGCCGAGCTGCTTTCTGCGCGGCGACTCGAGGATTACGTGAATTACTGGAAATGCGCGCGGCGCTAATAATTCTTAGGTTAGAGTCCTGCGTGCATAATAACTTTAAATAATCCTGTGTGCGCGGCTGCGTGAATAAATCTCTGCTAAATGCTTCTGAGCCGCGCTCTCTACTCTCGCGCGACAAATTCGGAAAAATTATAATATGGAGAACAGCTGGTACCGATTGTACCGCCAGGAAATATTTTCAAAATTTTCGAAAACATCACGGCTATTTCGGTCCTCTCGAGAGTCCGCGGACTTTTTTCATTAACCTTTTACAACGAAAAAATGCTTGAGCACCCAATAAATCTTTCTAAACAAAGCCGCATTAATGAAAAGTTCATAAAAGCATAATAGAACGTTTTATACATACTAAAAAGGCAATAAATCAATAACAACCTGAATAATAGATTTATTTACGGTACTCCCTCGTAAAATCTCGTTCCTCTCGCATCGAGAAAAAACTAATTAAGCATCCAAAGAAACTCATTTCAATGTCCGAGCGCAGAATAATAATCGGCAAAAAAAGCGAGCGCAAAAACCGCAACGACTTTTACGCCCGAGCATTGTTGTGCGCCAGGCAGCGCGCGTTGCATCAATCGCCGCGGCGAGCGAGCACTTTGTAACTCCTCGCAAAAAGAAGAACAGCGCCGAGCGTTCGGAGCTTTGTCGGAGATCCGCTGCTCCGTCGGGAGATGATTCGCCTGACACGAGAATGCAGCGACGGCGCAATTAATTTTTAAACGAGAAAATGTGTCAATCGTCGGCGAATAACAAGTGCACGATGCAGCGCTCAAAGAAGAAGGATAAGCGAGGATCTTTGCCTTCTTTCTTTCCCTCCCGTAGAATTCGCGTCTAATGATGCAGCGGGTTTATTACGAATAGATTAGGCGGCCGCGCTAAAAATCCGCTTGTTTTATCGCGAACGGCAATAAACAAGCGAATTTTTAACGCGCTCTCGGCTTATTTATTTTATCTAATGGAAATTATTTTACTTTGAATCACATTAGTAGTTAAAACATAGTGTACATTCGCGCGCGTCCATTGAATTGTTGGGCTTACATAAAAACATGATCTAACTGCCTTTAAGGTCGCTAATTTCAGATTCTACTTAATCTATTGCTCGTGTAGTATTCCTCTCGCGCCGCGGCAGGTGAAATTTAACTTTACTGGCGGCCTCTAAAGTACACGAGTGAAGGTGTTTCAACAACGATTTTATATATCCAAAAAGGGGTTATACTGCAGATAAATAAAACGAATCAAAACAGCCTAATAAAACTAACTTAATATTACGTTATGACTGTAAATAAAGTGCTAATTTCACCACGTACTAAAATCTGCAACAATTTTATAAGCTTTTAGACTTTTTGCGTAAACTCAATACAAGGCAGAGAAACGTTTTAGTCGTGATGTTCCATTGAATTAATCCAATAAACCAGTCACGCGGATTGCTAAACCAAAATATATAAGAAACGTCACATTTGTACGCAAATTTAAAAAAAAAAGGGGGGGAAGTTTGTCCAATAGGAGACTGGCGCAGCTGTCAGAACGATAATTCATCGGCGAGGCTGCGAATAATACGCATAAGCCGCAAGAAATTAGAAGAGCAAAGCCGGGCATCGCTTCTCTCGGGCGGTCAGTCAGTCGTGCGTCCCGCGGCGATGCGCGACTGATCCGACGCTCTCTCTCTCTCTCTCTCTCGCGAAGCGCGCTGCGCAGCAAACACCGAACAAGAAAATAAGAGCGGCGGCCGGCCGAGAGAAGTCGCCGGTAAAGAGGGCAACGTGACGCGAAACGACGGGGTTAACAATGGAGCACACCTGAGAGAGAGAGAGAGAGAGCGGATGCGTTTCTCAGTCGGGAGAAAAACAAGAGCACAAAGCGAAGAAGGAAGATGAGAAGCGGCTAGCAGTACAAGTCTCGGAGCTTTAGCAGCAGCATCCCATGGGCTATGAAATGTGGCGGCACGAAGGGACAGAACAATGCTCCGGCGACGTGCTCTCCCATTTGTTCGCTTACACACCGAACACATTGTTTTCGAGGCTCGCGCTACACGTGTATACGCGCCGGACAGCGGGGAAATGTGCGTGGCGAGCCGCGCTTTTTATTTAAGAACAATCGAGATTCACGAGTAGCCAGTCCTTTTCATTTTCCCGCTCTCTCCCTCTCTCTCTCTCTCTCTCTCTCTCTCCCTCCGGGAGCTGCCGCCGCCGCACAATCGCCGCGATAAATTGGAATGAATAACTAAATAAGCGAGGCCGCAAACAAGCCGCAAACGGCCCGAAAGACAATGCCCATCCCTTTTTTTCGAGTTAAGTGTCGGCGCGCGCGCGCCCCCCTCCTCTCCCCTGCACACGGGCCTCTCCGGCTACCGGACGGAGGAATGAAAAAGGAACGAGGCGGGATTATCGGGAAAGCTAAAACTCCGGCCGGTGTGTGTACCGCTAAGCGTAATTAGCCGATTTTATTGGAGGCGCCGCGATTCGGTCAAACTTTTCATAAGCTTCCTTAATTCCTGATTTATATTGTGAATAAATCTCGGGGCCGCGAGATTAGACGTTAATTAATCATTATTAAAATTGCAAAGCGACTCGCAATCAAAACGTCGTCGTAAATAAAAATATTTTCCGATACATTTCTTTCCCCCCCTTTACTATTTGCACCTCGCATATTATAAAGACGGTAAAAAATTATAATTTATAATTTGTATTTAGAAAAGGAATAACGGGGCAGAGAGTAGCATCCATTACAAAACGAAATTAATCGCGGACGCGAGCTCTTTAGAGCAGGTAATTAAATAAGCTTTGATTAATTAACAATAGGAGGATATATAATCGCGCGATGATATCTGGGAAATGGATGATTCCAATTTCAAGTCGGATATTGTATTTTTTCCCCGGCGATATGCTTATACGCGCGGCGGGTATATAATAATTGTTTTTATTTCCAAAGCTCTCAATTATTCCGCGCTTACGCCTTAATGGAAGTACTTAGCGGTAATTTTTCGAAAAGGCCTGGCAAGAAAACGAGCATCTCATCGAGCTCTCGGCTGTCGTCGCTATCTCCGTAATGAAGAAAAAGTATTGTCGATAGCATCGGACCGAGCAATAATCCTAATGCAGCCGAGGAGTCCAATGAGTTATGGAGGTAATTAGACGGAGCGACGATCTATTATCTTAAAGAAAGACGCGCGGCGGCGGCGGCGAACGTTGACTTACGCACAAAATAAAAGGGAAGGAGCATAAAAGAGCGGAGGATCCTTTGGGTAAAAATGGCGAGAGAATTAACGAGGCCAGTTAGTAATTAAAGCCAGCTCTCGTACTAGCATTTTCATAATCATCGCCGAAGATCTCGGAGTAAATGCAGGAAGATAAATCTCCCTCGCGGTCAGGTGACTGGCGTCAAGCGTTGCCCGCACGAGTTTCCCCCGACGAGCCTCTTCCTTTTTCATATTCTTCTCTCAGCCCTCCTCGCTCCTCCCTTTTTATCTTTTCCCGGGCTCGAAATGCGCAGGCGCGCGCGCTCGCACTCCTGGAATATTAATTACCGACTGCGAAGTGGCGGGGAAAAAGGCCAGATCGGGATCTCCACCTCTCTGTCACATCGGCTGTCATAATCTCGGCGAAAAAGACTAGCGTCAAAGGGAGAGGCCGAGATTAATTACGCGGCTTTCTTTTATTCGCAAATAATTTGCGTGAAATTCGCGCGCAGTACCTCTCGTTCTCTCTCTCTCTCTCTCTCTCTCGCGAAAGAGCGGACTCGAAACGGAAGTTTGTCAGATGCCGAGCTAAGATTATTTCGCAAACGAAGAAGAAGAAGACGGGCAAGTTGCGCGCATCTGAACGATGTCAAGGATCGCATTAATTTCCGGCTTTTCGTGCGCTTTGCCCTGGGATATTCCTCCGCCGAGAGTTAACTTTCTATCACTTTGAAGAATCGTTAAAACCGAGCGCGCGCGCGCGCGCGGCACGGGAAAAAGCTCGAGAGAAGACGGAGACGGAGACGGAGCGCGGGGGGATATACATATAATTGCGAAGAAAACCGCGAAAGTTCGTCAAGGAAAAGAGCGCGGAGACGGGCACGAGGGGAGATAAAGAGCCGCGAGTGGGATTGGAAAACGGGGGCCGTTTATCGACGAGTGGACAGAAATAAGTTTCGGCCTCTCGCATTCAAGACCTGCTTGGTCACTTATCGACGACTTCATTTACAAATTGGATTCCCGCCCGCTGCTTCGTTCCCTCCCCCGTCCGCCTTATATACACAGCCCGGGATGGAGAAACTAATGACAGCGCGACGCGGATATATATATTCGTGCATGCGCTCGTTTCGAGTGGACGAGTGGAGGGAGATAAGGAGATGCGCCGCCGACGGATATCTGAGCCAGCTGCCGCCGCCGCCGCCGGATTATAACGAGGTCTTGAAAAAATTAAGTTTTTGTCATTCAGCGTTTTACTGCCGATTAAAGTTAGCCGGAGATCGTTTCGTTGAGTTACTTAATGATATCGTCAAATTCAAAAGTGACGTCAGATAAAAAAGGCCTTTGCATATCAGAGGGGTTTTATATATTTTTCGAGTAAAGGAGTTTAATTTATTCGTATTCAATATACTTATGATCCGACTAATTATGTACGATATTGGAGAGCTCTTACTTATAAAGATAATATTACTTGCAGATGTATAATTTTTATTGAAAGCAAAGGTGACAAATAATACTGGAAAATTATTTTAATTTATTGCTGTAAATATGAAAACCACCCTACTTTTGGCAAACACTTTTTACTTGAAATTTGGCTTAACAAAAGCCGTAAAAAATACATAGAAAACTTCATCTCCGCGTTAAAAAAATAACAGATTGAATATCCTTATCTTTACGGGCGATCGCTTTGAAAGAATTTGAAAAAAAAACTGAAAATTTTTGAATCCGTAATCTCGGGGACAGTGAAAAACGTCCGAGTTTTATTTTTCGAACATTTTCACCGTTACAAAGCTTTCTTCGCTTTCTCTTTGAGAAAGCAAAAATATGTAGTATCTGCGTACGTATGGCTGATTGAGCCGAGGGAATCGAGATCGTGATGGGAATTAATGTAATCGATATAACAGCGGCAACGAGCGCGATAGCGATACCTATACGTATCATACGCGCGAGTGTACGAGGTTTTGTCGAGCGGAGGAAACGATATCAGAACTCGTTCTAAGAAGAGGCGAAATTTTTGTCAATTACGTTGGATAAATCAGTGACGTGAATAGCCGGGAAATTATTCTTCCACGTAGATAAGACGATCTGTGAAAAATGCACTTGGCAAAAATGCACGACTCACTTGGCGTGTTTTTAAAAAATAAACGTCCTTCGATATCAGGTGCACGTCTTTTAGAATGTTCAACGTTTTTATAGGAATATCATTTAGATTTGTTGAGCTGAAATAGTTTGCCTTTCAAAAAACTTGAAATAATTTCAGTAAAAATGTAAAGTTAAATTAGTAATGAAGAAGTTCCCGTTGAATCTTCGAGGAAAGAGGACGTGTTTACAAGCGCTCTGGCGCCGATTGCTCGTAACTGCTTATAATAATTTCTCTGAGTTGTAATATCGAGTAATAGCCCTTACAATTCGCATTAGCAATTCATAAATTCAACAATATTGAAGATCATCATATGGCTTTTCTTACTACAAGCCAGATAACAACATTAGGTTTTACCGAGTTCTGAAAACCTAAGTTATTCAAAAGTTGCTCAATCGAATCAGTTTCCAAAACGTAACCAAGTTCTGATCTTAGACTGTGCCGAGGATCTTAACTTATAAAATTATAAATAAGACTTGTCATTAATTCTACATCGAATCGTTGTTGATTTGATAGTAGAAGATTTTGAGTGCTTTAATTTCATTACAATTTGTCGTTATTTCAACTACCTTTTTTTTCAATCGTTCAATCTCCCGCGTAAAAATCAAACAAATGGGCAATATATTGGAAAGTGCTATTAGCAATATATGCGAAAGACATTGGTAAAGCCTAAAAACTCAATCGGCAATAGCTTGGTAATATATGGTTAATAATAATAATATAATAATAATATATTGTTATCGACCAAAATAAACTCGCACTTAACCGCTCCTGCCGCTCCCCGCGCCAGAACTGCTCTGCCCTGTCCGGCGGGGGGGCCCTTTCCATCTCCCAGCACGTGCGCAGTGCGCGGCCCGGCCGATCGGAGCTGTATGGAAATGCGATCGGCCGCGCATTTGAATTTCGCGCCAAGGCTATAAACGGCTACGCTCGCACTTATCGCCGGGCCAATTTGCTAACTCGCTATTTAAAGGCATCTCCCGGGCCTTCTGCTTTCGAATAAGAGGTTTTGAGAACGGGAGCGACGAGGGAAGACGTTGGTTTCGTTCGGAAGGCGTCGTAGATGAAGGTGATATATACCCCTGGTAGCAGCGTAATCGATGAATTGCTAGAAACTTCTTAGATTTTGAAAATGTAGTTAGTTTTCAGTATAAGAATCTCGGTAGAAATACCGATGCGAACGACATGATTTCTATTAAAAATGTCGGTAGAGCAAAAGCAGCATTCTAAATTCATTTTTAGTTTTAATAATTTTCCAAATTCTATGAAATAAATTTAAAGAATAATTATTACGTTATTTATATTTTTTAATTTTAATTTTCATTTAAATATTAAATAAAAATAATTAACTACACATTTTCAATCAAGTTTTTTTTTACTGATTATACCTATTTTTTATACAAATAATAAATTTAAACTGTACAAATATTATATTTGTTCCGTTACGCAATTATTTTAACAGATAGAACTTTTGGTGGTTTAATCTAAATATTGATTCGTTCATTTAAAATTTGTTTTGTTTCAATAAATAAATTATTAAATTAAAGACAAAAACTTTTTGAATCAATGTCATTATTTTAGTCATTTTAAGAGAAAAACATTTTGGCAGTTTAGTCAAAATATTTGTTGATTCAATTAAAATGTTTTTCTTTCCATAGAAAATGCATTATTTCAACAGTTTTTCTGTTGGATTAACAGACGGCAGGTAGTTGTCTACGTTTAACAGCACGAAAGTAGTTGTTTCGACTAGTTTTTTTTCTCAGTGTATTTATATAGTAAATTTTCTTATTTTTCTTCTCATATCTGAAATAACGATACAAAATAGTAATTTTTACTCCTTTTTTTCTCTCAGTTTAGAGTACTGGCTAGAGTTGATCGACAGTTTTCTACCAGGGACTGACTCCACTTTTATTACATTTCAAGACGAGCCAAGCTCCTCCCCGCAATATTCAACAGCATATTTTTCACGTCGCACTCTTTTCCCAGCGCGCCCAAATCGTTTTCCATCGCCGCTTCGCCTATCCTAGCAGACCTCGCGCTTTCAATCAATCTTCTCGCAGCAGCCGCGCGCCGCTAAGCAAACTGGAGCATCCGTTACGGCAGCCCTTATCTCCCCGACTCGCGCGTAAACATTACAGTTACACGCGACTCCGGCGCTCCTCCGCGGCCGGAAAATTCCGCGAATGCTTCGACACTGAACAATCGGTCGAATCGTCTCAACTCGAGAGATGGGAAGCGACAATCTGCTCTGGACGTACACTTACGAGATAATTATTCAACGAGAGCGCGGCCGCGTAAAAATGATGGACGAGGTCAGGTTCTCGCACGCGGCATTGGGCACCCACGCGGAGCCCCCCCCCCCCCCCCCCCTCTCTCTCTCTCTCTCCCTCGGCGAATTTATCGGCGAGAGCACTCGGCCGCTAATTAAAATTCATTTAGGCCGCTAACGGAATCCGCGCCGGAGGAGAGAGCCGGATTATCCGGGCGATTATCTCCGCGAGCGCGAATAACATCCCCGCACAATCTGGCCACGAAGATCGTCCGCTTCTTTCCAGCAGACCCCGATTTGTCTGTCGGCGCGACGCGCCGAACAATAACCCCATTAGCTTGCCGACGACGCGCTCGATGCTGTGTATACCTTAAAATCGTCCCCCCCCCCCTCCCTCCACCAGTAATCCAAACTTGAGACTTCGATCCGCGGAAGATCCCCGCGGCTTAATTGCTTGGATAACGTCTTCCTGCAGCGCCGCGAGATTGCCTCCGGCCGATTGCTCCTTTTTCGTATACGTACTGAACTGGGTTTGTTCTTTCTTCCTTTGTTTTTTTTTTTTTTTTTTTAAAGTGCATTGTGGATACGCGTTTTTACGTAACGCCGATGATGCGAGTTTCGAGCGTTACGGATTTATGCAGATCTCAAGGTTTACGGCTCTCCTAACGCTGCCAAGGAGCGCTGCGGCCGAGTTTACATAGGATAATATCGGCTCGAGTCACGGCGAATCGTAAATTTTTTTAGTCGCAAGATTCTTTGCTTTTACGCGCAATAAAAATCGTTCTCTGCGATGAGCAAGATAAGCCTCGGAAATCATTACTTTATCCCGAAGCAACAATTGCGACGGCCTTCGAAATATTGATTTCAGCTCGAAATAAGACCTTTGTCGCGGAGCTTCGTGCGCAGACGGAAAGAGCCAAAGGGCTTTGCCACATTGGCCTCGACTGCTGCTTCATCCTCTTCCTCCTTACCTCCAGTTTTTCCCGACTCTCTCCGCTGCCGCTGATACTTATTGGCATAAGGGATAATCCGCGTGGATAGATAGTCCGCGTATATCGAGAATGAGTTATAAGCCGCATTCAATATCAACAGATAGGATCTCTCTCTCTCTCTCTCTCCTTCCTCTTTGTCTCCTCCTCCTCCTCCTCCCCGCGCCGCTCGGACGTGCTTTTTTTCCCCGTCCGATTTTCTGCCGGTCTCGGCTAAATTTGCGCGAGTCGTGGCGTTGTTATCTTGCTCCTTTTCCTTTTCTCTCCCATCAGCCCTCCTCTCTCTCTCTCTCTCTCTCTCTTTCTTTTCTTTCTCGGTCTCTCGAGTCTCTCTCTCTCTCTCTCTGTGTTTTCCGTTCCCAACGACTTCCCGCTGGCCTCTCAAAGCGACCGCACCAATGCCGGCAGCGTTACATCGCCGCTTGCTACTCTTTCGGCTTTGCCTATTTCAATTCTCATTCCCATTTCTGTTCTCTTCCCCCCATATATAGCTGCGATGCGCGGCACCGGCGGCGCTGCGCCTCGAGAGTCCCTGTACGCCCTTATTCCGTTAAACTATCTCTCTCTCGCTCGCTCTCTCTCTCTCTTTCTCTCTCTCTCTCTCTCTCTCTCTCTCTCGGCGAACTTGATGCTTTTTCTCACGATGAGTTTTTTTTTTCGAGCGGCGAGTCGTCATTTTCTGCACTGGAATCGCACAAAAGTGTCGTCTGTTAACATTGAACTTTATTTTCGTTCCAGTTTAGTGCAGTTTAATATTGCAAAGGTCAAAGCGGAAATTTTTTAATTTAATGTTGAAATATAAAAAGTTGATAAACGGCAATGTAATTTCAAAATTCATAAAGAACTTTTGCTGAACGGTAAACTTGAATCCTGCAATTTGCAAGTAACAGCCTACGGATGTAAAAGTGATATATCCCACACTCAAATTTTTAAAAATTATAAATGCATAACTTAAAATTTGCTTAACAAAATAAAGCTAATAACATTAAAACCTGTTAAACCAATCTTAAAAGAAATATTTAATAATTTTTAAATCAAGTAACCTGAATATTTGTAAATAAGCATGTTTCGAATAGTATTTTATAATAAAAAAAATTTTAATCCAAATATTTTATTTATTAAAGTTGTTAAAAACTTTTTTTTTAAATATTCAGTTCAGATTCAGTTCAAATTTTGAAATATGTTCTTAGATACTAAAATACGAAAAAAGCCAAAGTTATAGATTCTAAAGCCGTGAAAAATCGAATTACGGGCGCTTTTACTGGGTAAACAAAATTCTAAAAAACTGTGTTTGTTTATAATTCAGCTTAAAATTGTCTTGGATACAGTTTAAAAAATAAATATAAGGTCAGAGATATCAAACTTTAATTCATCTTTTGAAAATAAACTTCGTCTTTTTCAGCAGTTGTGTTAGTTTAAAGTTGAATAGCAATTTTTTAAAAATAGAAAAAATCCAGGAAAATGTTACTGAATTTCAGTGCATATACACTGATTTGTAAATAGCGATAAGTCGACCACTGTGACGTAATGAATACTTAACTGATTTGATTAGAGAATAAAGCAGCAGTTCAAAAGTAACCACTGTAATAAATGAGTGAAAATCATTAATTTATTAAACTAACCCGCGTAAAAAAATTTGAGATCAATTATTTATAAAAATAATACATATCTCAAATATGGCACTTTAAAATACTTTTTTAGATCAAAAATTTGCATCATTCAAGATGTATCGGGAATGATAACTTTAAGATCTAAAAAATGTCATAATATCCTAATCATTTTAAGATTTATGATTACATATTTAAGATTCATAAAATTATTACTTTTTATATTTTTTTGAGATTCTATTTTTTTGCTTTTAAGATCTTTTAATATATTAGTAATCTGATAAGATTTTTAGAGACAAATCATTGACTTCAAGTTCATTGTTGAAATCAATGAAATTTTCATTCATTCTGGAGAGAATAAAATAAAATAACATTTTAAATAAACTTTTTTATTTATTTATTATAAAGTAATGTTATAAGTTACGGATAAATTATTTTTTATACACTATAACATTAAATTAATATTTCATTCAATATTTTTCTATCAATAAAACTTTAACGTACACATAATTTTACTATAAAGGTAGATGCGAAAGAGAAATTTGAAAAAGCGCACGTTAGCTTTGCATTGAAAAGTGTGACGTGCTTGTAAAAGTACCGAACTCGTTCGAGTGGGAGCGGCATAATTGTACCTCGAGATTAACAATTGAGGCATCGAAATTTTGAGACCACTTCGATCGAACGCATTATTCTCTTTTAATTTTGAATATTCACTCGCACTGATTTCACAAAATAAAAACTAGTTTCGATCAACAGACTTTTTTTATCCAGCCTCGGCCGGAAATATTACCTCCCGTAAATTTCCACTATAAAATCGATGCTGTGGCCCCTCTCGCTCTTGAATTGAACGGTCACGTAGCTGCTGCCAGGACCGCCGGCGACGATCGACGCCGTGGCACCGTTGCCGTTCTTGTTCTGATCGAGCAGTCGGATCTGACTGATCTTGGCGTAGTTGTTCCCGGGGAAGGTTCGCGTCACCTTGACGATCTGCAGCCAGCTGGAGTCCTTCTTCACGAATTCGCGCTGGAGCAGCTGGTCGCCCGGCACGCGACTCCCGACAATCACGTCTTTGGGCTTATCCACGGCGAGGCTCAGCGCCACCAGTAAGAACAGAACGCCGAGCAGCTGGGCATATTTCATGATTGGCGATTATTTAGAGCTGGAAAAAAGAGCAACGAAATAGTTCGGAAGAATGCGGTTGCACTTGATTTGGGTGAGGGTAGAAATTCGACTTGAAAGGCGAATTGAACACTAAACAAGTATATAGTCAAACTTTGGATTAATTTTGAAACTGCTTTTTTTGGATAAGTGTAAGGACTTACCGATTTGATATCAATAAAATCTGATACTAGTCGAAATAACTGTGGAATCGCGACTGCTTTCGTAACTGGAAGTGAGTTGCTTTTATAGCGTGTACGATTCTTATCAACAATCGAGGCTGTTGTTCTCAACCTAGATGATTCATTTTTATAATTGGGCTGTTAATGATGATTGATAAAGTGAAATATTTCCTTTTTTTCCGACTAAATTGCCGTCCAACAATTTTATTCGCAAATTTCGGTATAAAATTGTTCGAATTACTATCGATGGATACAATTAATCATTTACAAAGTAGTTCAAGGCTCTTGAATCGGAATTCCACTGTTATTATCACTTGCTTTACATGAATTATACTAAAAATAAATATTTCATAACAGATAAATCATTGCCGGCAAATTCTTATATTCGTCAAACATTTCATTCGCACGATAAACAGGTATAGCGATGTCACGGAAGAGTTTTTAAAAGGAGGCACAAAACTGCATGTCCTTAGACAGCGACTGTTGATAGAACGCGTTCTTATTCATTGTTTGTAATCAACACAGTAATAAAAACTTTGATAATAGTGCTTTTTGAACGCATGAAAATATGGTAGAGTGAGTTTTGAATTACAATGTTGCCAAATCTCATTTTATCGACGTTAATAAGACGCTTATCAAGATAATAAATATATTGAAGTGGTTAATTTTAAGAATTGGCGAAAAACAAATTATGGCTTAAACGTAATAATGAGATTACAGTTTCGCAGAAAATCTATTTATTTGATAGTCTCCAAATTGACTAGCTTGCATTTCGACTGTCGAGAATCTTTAACGAATTGTCTATTATACGTAAATTAAAGTCTATATTGATGTATGTACATATTTTAAAGTAGAATAAAGGATAGGTTCCCTTTAATACTAAAAATCTACTTTCAACAAAATTTCAACAAAATTCACGAAATTTAAAAACATTTAGAAGGTGGTTGGAACGGGGCAGTCACTACCAAAAGTTTTCAAGAATAACCAATAACAGAAAAGCTATTGAAAAAATTGTTAATTGCGTAAAAAATAGTTTGTAAGCATTGTTATTCCTGTAGAAAAAAAAATATTTATTAACATATTTATTTAATTAATTGCTGTTATTTTACTCTCTCCCTCCACCATTCGCACGTCTCGAAGTTAATATGCCGTAAAAATTTTTGTAACACGATATTCCGCAAATTTCTCGGGCAAAAGTTTTGATTTCGATTTGTAATCACTTGTTTATATACTTCTAAGAATAATGTGTTAGTTTTTTCTAAAGTTTGTATTGACCGTTTTCTATCACGAATAAATAAAAAATTTTCTACGGCACCTACCTCCATAAGGGACTGTGTAAAACGTACCAATTTTAAACATTTATATTTCCAGTTCTTTTCGGGGAAATTGACTGAAATTTGAACAGTGCATAAATAATGTCGCCAAAAAGCTAAGGTTAAATTTTTCTAGACACAGTAACGCTTTTCCAATTCACTGAAACCTCTTCTCCGCCGGTGAATCGGTGATCTCTCTCCCCTTTATCTCTCGCCTAGACCGCGATACCGCTCATCAGGTTAAGCAACCCGGGGAGATGCCTCGGCGTCCGCTCGTCATCGTCGTCAGCGGCGGAAGAAAGCCTCGTTATCAGGCCTTGGCAGTGGCCTACAACCGTAATCGGCATTAGCGATCTCGCCGTTACGCCGCTCGGTCCCGCGCGCGGACTTGCTTTGGGCGTCGATTCGACTCGTCGGGGGAGGGGAAGGG
>UCOM01002775.1:0-23031 GCA_900474385.1 Ormyrus pomaceus | reverse complement strand
TTTAAAATTTTAGACCTTAATATTATATAGAAAAAATTTAGGAAGAAATCTTGTAAAATAATATCGCGCCGCGCGGCGCCGCGGCTCGATTTTCCGATGTTCTTTTGTTCATAACTTTTTATTAAGATCGTCAACCTTGGGGCCCTAAAGCACTAATCGATTCAGAATTAAATTATCTTTCATTGAGTTATAGGCACATTGATTTGTGTTCTCTTTTTCTATGTTAGTTTTAGAAGAGAAGTGTAATAATATTTATATTATTTATAATAATATTTGCTGTCAATATAGGCAAACTACATATGTAGCTTTTATATTACCCATTATTTATGAGAAATTACATTATCTACAAAATTACATAGTCTACAAAATTTTAGACAGTGGTAGATTAGTATCTAAAAACGGTATAGTTCAAATTTTAGACAGTGTCACGGATGATGCGCACGAAAGATGATAAGCGCATCCGTAGACATATGAGGACGACTCGAAGAAGAGATTAGCATAAGCATCGGTAGCTCAGTGGGAAGAGCATCCGTCGCGAAAACGGAAGGTCACAGCAGGTTCGATTCCTGGCCGAGGAAAGCCATGCCTCTTTTTTCGAGTCTTACCAAAATCCTCAATCAATCCGCGCACCCACGTAACAACAGGTTCACTGCTTCTGAAGGGAGAAATTAATGTTTCAATTGTTAGCGATTTCATTATGATATTTCAGCAATAAATTGATGACAAGATTTGAATGAAATTTTTTAATCCAGTTGAAAAATCTTCAACCATTATATACCTGTTTTCAAAATATGCATTCAGTGCCTGTGAGATTAGCAATAAATTAATAAATAATAAAATCATACGTAATCGATATTATGTTTTTTAGCAAAATCTTTCCGTACGACTTGATGCATAGTATTTCCAAGTACTTTCTTCGAACCCTTCTATAGCGACAAAAATTTCAATAACGATAATTATCGTTCCGTCGCTTGAATGACTATATGCACCCGAAAGAATAGCCCCAACAATGGCACACACCAAACCCATTAGGCCACGTCAGAAAATTGATTACAAAACGCCCTTAAAATTCCCGGAAAACTTGAACTCAAGAAAGGCCGAGAAGTAAGAGACTCATGACGCATGCACTTCCCAACTCGGAATTGTAGCTCGGCGCTCGCGATCAAGATCTGGGTTGCGATAGCAGCCTCGAAATATAAAACTGCTTGGCAGCGTGACGCGCGACGAGGTCGGGGGGTGTAGTAGCTGCGGGAAAAAAGCAGCGCGCACTCGAAAAAGAGCGAGAGAGCTAGTTTCTTCGCGAGTTCCTTTCTTGTTTTTCTCTCCCGCCTCCTCGGACTCGGCGCTTTTTTTTTACCCTCCCTTTACGAGCGCGAGCGCGGCAACCATTCGTATACTTTGTCTTCTTCTCTATCTCTTTCGTTCTTGACGCCTGTTAAAAATAGCCGTCATAATTTCTGACGCCTTTGCTTTGTTTCCCTCCTGTTTCTTTTTCTTCTTTTTTTCATTTTTTCTTTTTTTGGCCGGCAAACTTTCTTGGATGTGGTGATAAAAAGGTGAGCTACTCCGCGTCACCTAATTCCAAGACTTTTACGCTCGCAATCGCGATTAATTATGAGCAGAAACATCCCTGCTTTTCGCAGGGTAAAGGTTTTGCGAAGAATATAGAGCGGTTCTCTCGACCTGCTTTCCTCCGCAGCGAGTCCGGCGTTATTACGTTCGGACCCGAAACTTTCTTATTAGATTACCGAGTTCGGAAGCTGCAAGTAACGTCGACTGGAATACCAAGGGCAAACATTCGAATTATCAAATTACCCGAGAGTGCCGTCGGCAAAAGAGCATTAGGCGCGCCACGGAATAAAAATTAACGAACTTTTGTTTTATAAATATTCGCCTAACGAAATAGCCGTCGGGAGTCAGACGCCGACCGATAACTCAATTGCTCTCGTTTCAGCGCGAAACTTGACCGCCCAGTCGATATATAAGCAAGTTCGTTGGAGAAAAACGTGCGCGACAAGAAAAGCCCCCGCCGTCTTGTTTTCGTAATTTTCAAGCTCGATCTCCAAGGCGGCGGCGAACCTTTACGACACCCGGAAAAAAGGCTGACAGAGATCTGAGGAGGTGAAACTTTAGGAGCCGCCGAGGTAAAGTCTCTACTTCTTTCCGTGCAGCCGATGGAGAGTTCATTTGTCGTCGGCGAAGAACTTGCCTTTTCAAGTGCGCGGACGTGAGAACTAACCTTTCAAAAGCTTGAAAAAAAAAAAATAACTTTATTTCGCCCGAGTGATTCAAAACTGTATTAGGTGAAAAATTGTTGATGAAAATAGAGTTTGATGAGAATTTCTTTCAGATATTTTCTGGCGTTATTCACTGTGTTATTTAATTAAAATTTATTGAATCAGAAAATTGTGGGAGTTTTCAGCTGCAACAATTGTTAGTATCTCTGACCAAACCGACTAAAATCTGCTGTAAAGCTGTGCAAAAGGGATTTTCTTCGTCTTGCACTTTGAAAACGCGAAATTCATTTATATTATTGAAAATTCTTCCAATTGTTGCGAATTCATCTTCTCAGAGATATAAACGCAAATAATCGGATAGTCTTGGAAATAATTCAAGCAAGTTCATTATTCTTCGTAAAGATCGAGATAGTAGCCTGCACAATTGCTTACAATCTCTATCCGAACCCTCGCACCATTTTACTTGATTGCATTTTCCAGGGAGCTGGATTTTAAACGTTTCTGGTGTACACAAACGCTCGTGGAAAATAACTCTTTTGATCAGCCGGAAGGATTAAAACAAAATGCAACTTCGAAGACTTCGTGATTTATGCAGGCAAACTTTAAACCCAGGCTGCACGTATTCCGGATGAAATCACGTTTCTCCTTAAATCGAGCACTGCATCAGGATTACCGGCATTCGAGAATTCGTACATGCACTGATACACATGCAAAGAACGAGGCTGAGCGCAAAATCGGATTGGTGAGTCCACTGTATTTCCGGCTTTGAAACCGAGGTGTTACGTAAATTACGGAGGGTCGAGGTTGCGACAATTGCGTTTAATTATTCAGCTCGTAGGTAATATTAGAAAAATGCACGCTTTCTTTTTAAGGAAAGTTATCGTTAATACTGACGTTAATGAAATAATGTCTAGTGAAAACTCCCGTATTCGAACGGCGTAAAGGAAAACTTATTATAAATTCAGAGGTCCCTTGAGAAACTTTTCGGTAAGTCCTCTTATCTTAGAGCTTTCATCGTGGAAAATTATTCAGCACACTTTTCAACTATATACGATATTCTTTTCTGGTAGCCT
Organism: Ormyrus pomaceus; assembly: GCA_900474385.1. Classification (NCBI taxonomy): domain Eukaryota; kingdom Metazoa; phylum Arthropoda; class Insecta; order Hymenoptera; family Ormyridae; genus Ormyrus; species Ormyrus pomaceus. The sequence continues at coordinate 19,721 of UCOM01002775.1, read as the reverse complement.
TTTTACTCCACTTGGCTCTCTTCCCTTGACATTTAACTTCAGAAAATTTTTTTTGTCCCTTTTTTTCCGATGAGATTGTCATCGCATTATTAACTTTTTAACTAGTATCGCTGCTGGTGACTAGCTAAGTACCTTGGTGCCATTATTGTAAATCGCACTATACAATTTCGAAATCTACAATTTAATTGAATGTCCAATAATTGGTTTATTGCTTAATGATAGAAAATTTCATTTCCATAGTGGTGAGCAATAAAATCAATTAAAAATCTGCAATTTCGTGTCATCCGAATATAATTATAGATAAGACTGATCATAAATTGTTCACGTAACTTATAATTATTGTAATTTGTCACATTTTTTTAGCGTAAAATTCTTTTTCTTTTTTATCTCCTTCCCATTGAATACAGAATAATATAAATTTACTCTATCAGAATATGTAGAAAATAAAAAAGCTTAAACTAAATTGATTAATTCCCTTGTCTTTTATTTCCAACTATTCTTCTTTTCGCTTATTCTATATATTATCGAGCGAATCCCTGGATAATGTGTCCTTTCTACGGTAGATTGGCTTTACTTCTTTGATATTACGTGATGGGCCGCAGGCCCAGAGAGCAAGCACTTTGATTAGTGCAACATAATATACTGCCCAAGAAGTAATTATATATACTCCTCGACTCTTGCGTCTCGAATAATCCTTTTTTTGGCATTTATTTTCATAAAGCATTGGATTTGCGGGTTTTAAGCTCTCACGTTACAATGTTTTATTGAGAGTCATATAGTTTCTAGTCTTTTTGCGTAATATGTTTGATAAATTAATTTAAATTGCGAGAAATATTTTTGATACAATTATACACTGAGAGAAAAAAAGGAATAAAAATTACTATTTTGTGCCGTTATTTCAGATAATAGAAGAAAAATAAGAATATTTACTATAATGAATAGTAAATATTAAAATGGAAATTTGTAGATATGAGCAGAAAAATAATAATATTTACTATCTGAATAATAAAAATTGCTTTTTTTCTACTGATCTGAATAGTAAATATTCTTATTCTTTTTTCGTATCTGAAATAACGACCCAAAATAGTAAATTTTATTCTTCTTTTTTTTCACTCAATATGTATAATAAGATAAAAGAAATGTCTAATAATATTTTGATCAATAACCATGAATTGTCAAGGTAAAGTCCTCTCTCTCTCTCTCGCTTTCTGTCACTATTATGCAATAAACCGAAGAAGATTTAATGTATTTTTAATTATCCATATATTTTAAGATTAATTTGATAACAACATACTTTAAAAGCAATAACCAGTAGTACCTCAATCGATTGGATCCATAAATGTCTTAGACTAAATGTAGTGTAGCTTTAATTAAAGATATTCTCGACCGGAAATTCAATTATATCGGCTAAAGTACTAATAGTCACGTGTTTGTATTCGCCTAGGTCTCGCCTCCGATATTAAGTCCTTACGGCAGTAGCTCCACAGCTTATCCGCTCAATTTCTCCGACATGCCCTCGCCCCCTTTCCCCGTCGCCCCCATAATTCATGCTATAGTTTAAATTCGTAAAATAACTTCATTCCGCGCAATTAAATAGATTCGCCAAATTTTAGTATTAAAATCTTTCTCTCGTCTAAGAGACTTATTAAGTACATATATAGTATAACTTTTGTATTACTGAGCTTTGCCCTTTTTTCTAATAAATAAATAAATATTTAGTGCAGTAAAAAATGTTGTTCTAATGGAAGTGTATATAGATTCTAAATAATCTGTATGCAACTTCTTCTTTATTCTAAAACTAATTTTCATATACAAAAATCACGCGTATTCGCGTAGTATTTCTTGCTAAAAAGTTTATTACGCGTATTCGAAGAAGGGTGGGAGTGAACAAGATTCGCGGCTCTTAAGTATGGCGAACCACATCGTTTTAATCCGATCCTCAGGCATGGCAAACCGCACAGCAAATTCACTTTCGGTAAGACGTTAATGGGCCAGAAGGACCTGAATAACGTTAGGAAGTTAAGGCACCTTCTGGAATATGTTCCTGGAAAGAGAAGGGCGGTAACTTTCTTTATTATGAAGAACGACAGCCACGAACTAAAACAATTTTACGCTTCAGGCTCTTTTTTGGCGGAAAACGACGATTCAAAGTCAACCTTTGAACTCTCTTTAAATTTTTACTACACTTAAGGAGCAATCTATAAAGAAACTTTCCGACGATTTTACGCTACTCTTAACATCCAATGCGATTTGATTCTTCCGCTGTTTATCGTGAGAAACGTTAAAAATGCCTTAAAAATGCTCATTATGTAGTAAGCTTTAGATGTCATTAGCTGTAATCAGGCGTGATCAGAGCTGACTTTTGTTCGTACCTGATTATACTCGCTCGAATGTTACAAAACCTAATTATGGATAATTAAATTGATCGCTTCTATACTTGATTGTATTTGCGCTTGCTTAATTGACTGAAGATGATTATAGATTCTACTACTAAACTAAATTTTAATTTAAATAAATGCGTGATCAATCAGTCATAGACATTTAGACACTATATTATGTTAAAATTTTTCAAAAATGCAATGTTTCTCTTTTAATTTTATTATATATAATACTTGTCGAAAAATTACTTTGTAGGAAAATTTACTGAAAATTTATGTAGTCTGTAATTTATTGCTTTATGCGCAACAACAAAGCGTTTCCATTATTATATTGCTTTTATATTGCGCAAAACCTTTGTATTATTGGCAACGTGAGAATCTGAGAGCAGATCTCTCACGACAGAAGATTATTATTATGTTACAAGCTTAAAGTCGAAATAACTTCGATTTAGCTTAACGCGAAATCGGAGCTCACGCTGCTCCAATATATTTTTTTCCAATTTGGAATTGAAGAGTAAGTATGTAGCTATTGTGATTGTAGTCGAGGTGACCGTTTTTTATTAAATTATATTCTTGTTTTATTATTATATTACATGTTTTTTACATAAGCTCGAAATTTTTGTCCCCTTCGTATTAAATATAAACAAAAAAAGAACGCGTGAAAAATTATAGCTTACAAATTATAAAGCTCTCTATTAAAATACCAAAATTTGTCATGAAAAGCAGTGTAAAGCAAGGAGCAGGAAAATCAAACGGACTCGCAACAGTGCACAAAGCTCATTGGTGCGTAGCGAGTCCGTAAATTCACGCTCGCATATAAATAGTGATAAAGTTGTGCGTGTGCGTGTGTGTGTGAAAGAGAGAGAGAGAGAGAGGAGAGAGAAAGGGCGTATAAGCGGGCGTATAAGTGAAAAGCGCCGGACTCTAATCCGGTAATTCCCCTGAGAAAGGGAGAAAGCTCGGCGCGGCAGCAAATCTTGGCAGTCCCATAAATTTCGGATATCTCTGGTTTCTGCTTGCAGCGCTCGGGCTGGCGCAGCGGGCCGATCGCCACCGTCGGGATTCCTGAGCTTGCGGGAGGATGTTCGAGCGGCCGTCTTCGGGGCAGCCGGCAGAGCGATAATGAGGCCGCCGAGGCCCCGACGCAGACGCAAACCCGACGGGGTTCTCGTCTGCGCGGGTCTTGTACTCTTTCTCCTGAAGACCAAGGACACGGTCACGATGCCCGTGGGCCTGCAGTGTCCGCCTCCGGGCGTCTTCCTCGAGTGTCCCTGCTACAACTTCGACGACGGCGTCTACATCGAGTGCATCCGCGTGAGCGGGACCGCGGTGAAGAGCGTGCTCGAGCGCATCATGCAGCACGCGCGGACGGGCGGTGAGTACTCCTGCTCGAAAAAACAAATTGCTTTCGTTGTCGCTTAGACCGAGCTGGTTACGAGGGCGTCGTCATCGCTCTTTGCACGGAAGATTATGATTTACATTGTAGATCAAAAGAAACACATTCAGTCAGAATCAAATTTTTTACTTTTGAAAAAGACATCAATAACCCTTTAAAGATCGCAAAAGCTATCTTGAATAATTTAGTTTTTAAAAGTTCTGTTCTTGAGTTTTATTTTAATTAAAATTGCATGTGTGTTATTATTATTATTTTCCATTTCCATGTGCACAGTACAGCCAGTGTTTATATTCCAGTTTTGAGGTTGAGAACACTTGGAATTATTTTTCTTTTCATCGGCGCGGGCAATTAGAATAAAATATTAAGTGCGCGGATGATATTTCAAAAAGAACTGCAAAAACATTGAAGTATTATTTTATAATTAATACTACATTGTGCAAAAAGAGGAAAAAATGAACTATTTTACGTCGGAGCGTCGAAAGCTTGAATAAAAATTTTTCTAAAACGCTTGAAATGCACGATTCTCTAAACCTCTTTGTTGCATGAAAAAAACCGCTGCCAATTATTTGGCACTTCGCTTTCTCCTAAATAATTTTTCATTTCAATATTATCTCCGAGATTCGCTAAAACAATTGAATTCAACAACATAATTTCAAACTATTCTATATTTAATTTATTATTTATTTTTGTATTATTATTTTATTCTTATATGTCTATTTTAAAATTTAATGAACAATAAACAAAATTTTAATAAAAATTTTGTTATTGGAATATTTATAGTCCTAAAAAATAGTATTTTTGAAACTCCATGCGCAAAGCTCGATTTGGCGCAAGCTAAAAATTTCAAATAAATTGCATTTTCTCTAATTATTAACCAAAGAAAAGTAATTTTTTTTATTTGATTTGAATTATATTACTGAAACGAATGTAAACAATCATAATAAAATATTAATAATAAAACTATAACTGTTCTATGTGATATATATATAATCACGATACCATGCAAAATTTAAAATCGTTGTAAAATAAAAAATATTACATGAATTTTAAAAATTACTTTTAATTTTGAAAATTTAGTATAAGACGAAAAAAGTAAGCTGTCGATCATTGAAAAAGACCAATTATTCAATACACGCAGAAAAATTTTAATCAAAAATTACCTCTAAATTTGATTCAAACTCTTTGCACTTAATATTTTTCATAGAAGTCTTATATTCCTAAACATATAAAACTGTGAATTTAAAAAACTTCAACATAATATATCTTTTTCAAAATCCACTAAAAAGTTCAACAGAGTGATACCATGTTTTATTGCGCGTTTTCATGAGCTCTCAACACTTTTATTTCCCGCACATATCCTAATAGTAGTACGTGCAACCTTTTTCTGGAATGTTGGTACTGCACGCATTACTTTAAAGCTTATCCTCGTTATTCGCATTGCATGTAGCATTTCCATATATGAAAGCCATAATCTATAAAAATAAAACCTATTCCAGACGCAGTGATACAATCGTTAAGTATTATCGATCTCGAGCGTAAAACAGAGGAACTCAACTTGAACATGTTTCCGGAGGACGCTCTCATCCGTCATCTGCGAGTCTCCCATTCATCAATTCGCGACATCACAGAAGACGCCTTCCGAGGAATCAATCGCACCATCCAATCATTTGGACTAATGAATTCCAAGCTGACCAGTGTGCCGCAAAAAGGACTACAATGGTTAGGCACTCTTAGCTTCCTCGATCTGGAGGGTAACATGATTGGCGATCTTCCGAATTTCAGTTTCTCAGGCATCACGCTGTTAAAGCTCAGTATGAAAAACAACCAAATCGGTAGAGTCGCCGAGTTTGCCTTTTCCGGCCTAGAAGAATCCCTAACAGAACTTAATCTCTCTGAGAATAGGATACGAATTTTTCCCATGACAGCTCTACGCCGCCTAGAGAATCTAGATACACTCACAATTTCAACTAACTTGATATCATCGCTGCCAGAGGACGGATACTCGCTTCTCGAACGCCTCAGGATTTTAGATTTAAGTAGCAATCGTTTTATTGATGTTCCTGTCAATTGTTTCCGGTGCTGTAAGGCCCTAAAATCACTCTCACTGTACCACAATACCATCGGCAACGTTGACAAAGACGGTTTCATATCCTTAGTCAATTTGGAGTCAATAGATCTCAGTCACAACAGAATTGAATCCTTGCATACATTAACGTTTCGCGCGAATGAGAAACTTAAATCTATCGACCTTAGCCACAATCATATTCACAGCATACGGGGTATATTTGGAAATTTACCCCTATTGAAAGAACTTTATCTTGCCGAGAACAACATATTAGAGCTGCCTCCATACGTCTTTTACGGCAGTCGTGATTTGTCTCTTGTTTGCCTTCAGCACAATGCTATAAAAGATTTAGATTCGAAGAGTTTGGCTGGCTTGGAGCACCTAGCTGAACTTCATCTTACCGGCAATTACATCGAAAAAATACCTAAAAATTTTTTAGATCCCTGCTTAAATCTATCAATTTTAGCTCTTGATAAAAACAGCATTCAAGAACTTGAAGTTGGCACCTTTGCTAAGTCAAAAGTGTTGCGCGAGATTCGTCTCCAAGACAATCAAATAACCGAGGTTAAAAGAGGAGTTTTTGCTCCACTACCATCTCTATTAGAACTACATCTACAAAATAATGCCATCACCGACATGGAAACTGGAGCCCTGAAGGAACTTCACAACCTCCAGCACATTAACCTTCAAGATAATTTACTGGCAGTTTTAGGTGATATCTTTCTGGTGTCAAATAATTCGAAATCATCGAAGACGGCGAACTCTCTCGTTTCAATCCAATTAGAAAATAATGGGATAGGCGTAATGCACAACGATACACTAAAGGGTCAGGCTGGGATTAAAGTCATGTGGTTGGGTCACAATAAGCTAACAAGACTACAGGCCCCGCTATTTAAAGATCTGAAATTGGTTGAACGACTCTACCTTACCAACAATACCATAAACAGAATAGATGATTCGGCTTTCCAAACGATGCAAACTCTCAATTTTCTGGACCTCAGTGTCAATAAACTTACCCATATCACTGTCAAAACCTTCTCTACATTACACGATCTTGAAGAACTATATCTATCGGAAAATAATTTACGTAGACTTGACCCTTATGCTCTCACTGCCCTCAAGAGACTACGCGTTCTTGACTTATCAGACAATCAATTAACTGCTCTGCATGACAAGATGTTCCAGGAAGGACTACCCATTCGAAGCTTGAATCTAAAAAATTGTTCTATTAGCATAATTGAAAGAGGGACATTCCGTGGTCTTAATAACCTGTATGAATTAAACTTGGAAAAAAATAGATTAACAGCCAGCATCCTTGATCGTCTAGATATTCCAGGTCTGCGCATATTGCGCATTTCACACAACAATTTCAGTCTCATTAGTTCCGAATCTCTAGATGGTCTTCCTTCACTCCAAGTATTGTCAATGGAATTTTCCCATATACGCACCTTGCCGATGGATGTATTTTCGCGTAAAAAGTATCTTGAAAAAATATTTTTGAGCGGAAATTTATTAACAACCTTGCCAGCTACGCTCTTCTTTGATTTGGAATCTTTAAAGGAAATTAAGCTCGATGGCAATCAATTCCAGGACATACCTTACGAGGTGTTCATCAATACGTCATCCGTTGAAACTCTATCACTAGCTTTCAATAGCATTTTACACGTCGACATGTCCAGATTACATGGACTGACAAATCTACGAGAACTGGATCTAAGGCATAATCGTATAATGACACTGTCGGGCTTTGCATCAGTTAAACTCGCTAAAATAAGGTCTGTTGATCTCAGCTATAATCACCTCGCAGCTCTTCCTCCCGATTTCTTCATTTACTCAACACTTCTGAAGAAAGTCGAACTTTCTGGTAACAAACTGCGCCAAATTCCAACTGCTGCTCTTTCTACTCAGAATCTACCCAACTTAAACGAATTGAATATAACAGCTAATCCTTTAGTGCGAGTGTATGAAATTTTTTCCAATGCCAAACATCCAAGTCTGCAAGAAATCCATATCACTCACACCAATCTAACGATTATTACAAGTCAAGACTTTCAAGCGTTTCCGGAATTGCTCCACTTATTCATGAGTAGTAACTCAATATTTCGAATATCTCCAGGTGCTTTTCGGCATCTATCGAAACTTGTCACTCTGGATCTTGGTTCTAATGAAGTTGAGTTCCTACCGCAGGAGCGACTAACTGGTCTCAAGCAATTGAAACTCTTGAATTTAACACACAACCGACTTAAAGAGCTGGAGGACTTTACGGCTGATCTCAAAGCATTAGAAATGCTTGATTTGTCATTCAATCAAATTAATCGTATCGGCAGTAAAACCTTCGAACATTTGGGAAATCTTGTGGAACTTAACTTGTTTGGTAACTGGATCTCATCGATAGCCACAGATGGTTTTACAGCTTTGAAACAATTACACACTCTAGACATCAGACAAAATTATCTGGAAAGGTTTCCACTCCACGCTATCAAGCCACTGGAAGCGCATCTTCGTAAACTGCATGCCGAAGGTAAATATATTGTTTACAATGCAATTACATTCTTTATCATCTTCCGTTTTAATTGATGAAAAAATATGATTGTGAATCTTAGAACGGCTAGATTGAAACAAAAGTTCTGACTTATATTCAATAGGTAGTAATTTTTATTAGTTTTGAACACTGGTCTCGTCAGACTAGTACCTACAAGATCTAATCCGGACTAAACTGTCTGGGAGATTACTCATTTAATTTAAAGTTTTACAAAACAATATTTTAATTTTGGATTAGTTCAGTAAAGTAAAGATATATAAATAAAATAATAATAATAGCTAAAGTAAAGATAGATTAGTAAAATGTTTGAAGTCGAGGATTCTTAAATAATTGTTTTATGAATAAATCAACTATTTAATGCACTACCTTTTGTCCCAAAATGCGACAATGTTATAGAATTGCTGATAAACATGGATTATCTTGTGCAGGAAATCCTCTTACTTGCGATTGCCAGTCGCAAGATATCTGGGAATGGCTGCGTAATCATCGGAAGCTCTTAGGCTCCCCACGAAAACGAAAGCTAAATTTTGGCTTACCATCTCCTGACACAGAAGAAGTGGGTTTATTGCGCTGCGAAAATCCATCTGAGGTTCATGGCATGGTCTTTATCGATCTCGCTCCGATCACCTTTTGTCCTGATCCGCTTGTAACTTACATGGAAGTGGAAGATGTTCAAACATATTCCGTCCTCATATCGTGGCAGGGCAATAAACGTGTCGGATTAAGTGGATATAGAATTGCTTACCACACATTAAATAACCCTGAGGAGGTATACACATTTTTATTAAAATTTTATTTTCCTATCGAAGGCTCACTTTTCCGTATAATTTACTCATTATTAAAGATAAATCATAAAAAGATGATATTAATATAAATTTATTAAATAATATTTCACCTAGTTCATTTTTTATTCTGCTGACAGTTTACCCTGGTAGAAAATTAACCATTTGGGCTATTTAACGTGTATTTAAATGGAGAGGTTTTTAGCTAATATTGATGTCCAAATTAAATAAAAACAATTGAAAAATCATTTTAAAAGGTAAAATATCATTGCACTGAAATATTCATGAGTAAACATATTTAATTATTTGATAATGACAAAAAATAATAGTAATTTGTCGCTTTCAACTACAAAACAGCTTAAAAATTGGATAAAAATTGGCTAAAAAATCCTCAGGTAAATATGAGTATTGGTCATTATTGACTGATACTTATATGTAATCGAAACGTTGGCAGAAAAAAATTATTATTTTAATAGGAGAGATTAGGATATTATTCTACATATTTATAATGTTAGTAAGATATATTATGTAAAAGAATTAAAATACATTTAACAAGGATAATATATTAAAACATTATTTATTAGAAAATTTTTTAAATAAAATAAATTTCAAATGTTGTACAAATATTAATAGTTAATTAATATACAAATGTTAATACATTGAAATAACATCTTTAATCATATATTTTTTGAAAAAATTAAGTGTTCTTATAATTTTTCGTTATATTAGTTTTCTTGTCAAACTTATCTCGTCCTTCGTCAAACTGAAATAAATAAAACTATATGACTTTAAAATAAATCCAAAATCTTTTACGCACCACCTTTCCACAGATACTGTCAAAAATGGCGGAGCCTACCGATCGGAACTTTACCTTAGAAAACTTGATTCCCAACACTCGATATAAAATATGCGTGATAGGTCAGGGTGAGTGGTCCGACTCGGAACCTGTAGAAACCAACGAGCTTTTACCCTCTCCCGAGGAGTTGCAACAACAGCAGCAGGACAAGCATTTGCAGCCACAAGAGGTGCAACTGCAGCAACAAGAGGAGCAGCTGCAGACGACGGAAACGACCGCAGTGGACACTCCTAAATCGTTGTTGACACCTAATGCGGCGATAAGCCGCTGCATCGAGATTCTGACCCTGGAAATGCCAGACGCTATCGCAAGCAGCGACGGATCTACCAAAAAGCTGAACGACACTGCCGATGCCGTCGAAGAAAGTGTTCTGACTAGGAGGTTGGGGCTCATCATTGGATTTTGCCTGGGATCCGTCGTTTTTCTTCTGTTGGTCTCCATACTCGGATACTTAAAGGTTAGTTGGAATATTTATTAAAATGTAATTAAGGTCAAGGAACCTTTTATAATGTTTTTAGTAACATTTCGGATCATCCTAAGTTGACAAATAAATTGAAAGTTGATAAATAAATAAAGTGATATCCAATCTTAGAATTGGCTGAAACCAAGGAGAAAGAACTTTAAAGCCTTGCTTTTTTTCAAATTATTTTTAAAATAATCAAATGACTAATAATTTTTCACATAGCAGATATTCTTTAGCAAACCCTTTTACTTGTATTCTTAGCACGTAGTCTTATGAATACACTGAGAAAAAAATTTGATTGAATCAATAGAATTTTACTATTAACTATTCACAACTAAAATGTTACTTAAATTGGTAGGATGAACACAATTAATCCTTCTACACAGGTCTGTTGTTTTAACAGTGTGTTTAACTATATCCAATAAAAATAAATTTCTTCGAATTTCTATATTGTATCATCCAGTGACCTCCTACGCTCAAAGCCTAATTTTTACATTGAAACTTATATTCTAAATTCACAATTATTTTTTTTTATACGCTTTCAAGCACTTTCAGATAGATGGAAGTAACGGTCACTTTACATTGTGTTCGGAGTACACTTTATTCAGACGCTGTTCTTATATATGCTACCGATGTGGTCTTATATACTAATCAACTTAAAACTTTGCCACTTGCCGGTGTTCAGCCACCTATCGATTTTCACAACAGTCGTGCAAAAGCCTGTCGTTTTGAACGCTCTCTTGTTTAGTCACGTGGTGTAAAACTATACCTTCTATACATTTCCTAAAATGCGTGAGAAATAATGTTTACATTTTTACTGGCCCTCACAGCTTTTTACGAACACCATAATATATGCGAAAGAAAAAATTATGTTCTTCGAAATTTTCTGCTTCAGTCAAACAACTCTTTTATCGACTTAATTTTTTTTACCCTTATTTTAATAAATATTTCTTTGAATGTATAGTTTACTGTTTTACTTATTTGATGTTCTATTTGATTTCTTAAAACAAGTTCTTTTATTTAAAAAATTTACTAGTTATTGATTTAAAGTAAAATCCGCTTATTTCAATGGTATTACTATATATTATTTCAAACTGCGTACTGTTAAATTAATAGTATATTCAATCACGTGTATTTAACAGTACAGATTCTATTAACTCAATGACAGTATCATTGAAGTATTAGAATATCAGTTAACTCAACTAAATTTTCTTCTCAGTGTAGAAATATTCATAAATTATGCTGCATGAAAATTAATGTTCACTTGAGTAGTACAACTCGAGCATAGTCAGACATTGACGTAAATTCGATTTGATCCTAAATTCATAAAATAACGATGCAACTCGTTTATGCATAGCTTTATTTAACTCCATTACACTAAATTAACTTTATTGAATATATATTTATAACAAGCTTAAGTCTAAAAATGCAATTCCTGCAGAAGTAGATAAAATCACCTGCATTAAAAACTAAAATAAATTAATTAACATTTCCAATAACATTTTACACCATATATATTTTTAACATCAGACGAGTCTCTTAATTTATGCTTAATAATATTTCTGTTATATTCCATAGCTTAAGGTCATTTGGCTCACTAATCACTTTAGCCAATAGTAAAAGTTTACTTCTAGTTCTAGATTCTAGTAAAATTTTTTATCAGTTATTTTCAAGTCTATTGTGTGTTCTTTGTAGCAGACTTAGTTTAGTTTTGTATACACCACCTCAAATAATAATTCCATAATCGCATAAGTCTGAAAGATTCACATGCACATTTACTTCCATGCATACATAAAATGTAGATATATATATTTCATATCTATGCCACGAAACGCGAACACTCTGTTTTTGCAGTAAAGTGAAACTTTTCCTACACTCGAAAATTTCTGCGAAAGTTAAACGATATAATTCATGCATGCTTAAAATTTAAAAAAAAAAAACTAAAAAAACACTCACCTGCAAAAGCAGCTTACGTCCCTCCCTTGCAACTCTGTAGACCCCACTTAGAAACCTTTGCGACAATTCCCGAGCCCGATCACCTTGAAAGCATGTTATCTCGTCGCTAGTTGAGAGAAGCCAACCGACGTGTGATCGTTGTTCCGAAGGTGAGGAAATCGCGCGACACGACCGAACGAGAACAACAAGCCGTGCCACCAGAGACCGCATCCTTCAGGCACTACAGCATTCAAGGCGGCGAAACTTGCCCGGCTGCCGCTGCCAAACAGCTTCAAAATGCTGACGTCGTCGAGGTCGAGGAGCCCGAAGAAGCCGGCACCTCCGCACAGCCATCCCAACCCCTTCGTCATAATGCCAGCTTCATTACCACCGCGAACTATCCTAGATCGAACGCATAGCCCACGTCCTATGTGTAAGGGAGTAAGCTAGCCCGAACTACTTGAGCTCGTTCTTGTTGCTTGAGACGGAGATCGGTTCGTCCGTCATAAGTATTCCTTGAAACTTTACATAATTAATTAAGTTTCAACCTTACTTCTGCCTTCCTACATGCGCGTACATTATTTATAGCCGCACTAAGTAAACTTTTAAAAGAAAAAAATCGATACACAATTTCTGCGGACTTTATTTGCGTACATAAAAGTTAAATATTTTTTTACAAAGTATCGTTCATTAAGAGAGACTTAGCTCACATTTCGAATACGCATTGTGATAATGGTACCTTATACATTTCAGCGAAATTTTTAACAATTTTTTAGCAGAATCGAGTGACTAATTTTGTATATAAGAGCAGCTCAAAACTGATCGATTATCGAGGCTGGTAAACGCGGGGACTCCCTTGCACGGACACTTAAATGTCTCCAAAATAATATTCAGTGTTCCCTCAAACGTCAGCTTATCGATGCTCATGACAATGGTGAACCCGTCGGACGATAAGAAAAAAGTGTGCCACAATTATGTTTTTGCGAACGCGTTATATCGATAAAGGATTTTAGATTAATTTTTCTATTACGTAAGCAGTTTTTTCTATATGATATAGGTGTACCAAAGCCAAAGGAGTCGAGTCCCTCGACGGCATGCAAATTACTCTCGGGCGCAACCGGCCTCGTTAACTTGAGTGCACGCCGGCAGCGCCAGATGCGTTTGCGCGCTGATTCGTCGGCTCATCGGCGGCCGAATACGAACAGCGAAGGGGCGGAGGAGACGGCCGCGGAAAGTTTTACGTCACGCGTTTTGCTTGCGATTAGCGCTAAATACCTCCGCCATTTACGCAGGTCTCGGCGAGAGTCCATTTGCGGGGCGAGCTGCCGTTGTGTTTTCTTAATGGCCTTGGACGTGTGTGCGCGCTCGGCTACGTATCTCGCGGAAACGGCGCTCTCGGCTTCCGGAAAGACGCGCGAGGACCTTGCAGTGTCGTTAGCTTAAATTTTCTGCGGAAAACGAGCAAAGTTTCATTATCGTTATCGCTCGACGCGTTAAGAGAGAAAGGCTGGGAGAGAAAGGGGGGGAGAGAGAGAGAGAGAGGCTAATTCCCCTCAGCTGTCTCCTCTGCATCTTTCCAGGTCCATCTGATTCTTTCGCCTGGCACTCTGGTTCTCAGTTTTAGAAAAATTTCAGCTGAGAAATAAAAAGGTCTTGGGATACGAACTTGAGACACAAATGAGAAACATATAAACGAAAGTATAAAAGGCACGTTAAGCACGATATCAATGCTCTGAATAATTGTAACCTTTCGGTAAAATCGAACTTAATGTATCACATTAGGATTACTGCAACGATGTTCTCATAAAAAAAAAAAGAAAAAATAAATAACAATAATAATTAATATCATAACAGTAAATGTATAATGGAATATTTAGCAAACAAGGTATAATATGATAATAGGTGTTTCAGTTAATATCTCTAATCGTCGAAAGGAAAGTACAAGAAATGCATTTAAAGGAATTATTCTGAAAAAAGTTTTCGTCCATTAAATTAATATCAAAATCTGCAAAAGATTAAATTACGCTGAGCCAATCTCATCCGATACTCACCAGAAAATAATTGCCATTTCGATGAAAATCGATGAATGTATATTTTCATTTACCGTAACGCCAGCCGCTTCCGCTGAACTGGAACAGCAAACGCGATTTTGACCATCAAATAACAAAGACAAACTTTGCATCGTAATGCGATTTCTCCGTATTTAAAAATTACCTCTTCCTGCAATGACCAAAATTTCCCTTTGCGACATGCCGGAACAAAAGCAAAAAAGAAATAAGCGCCCGCACCTTGCTAGAGCAGAACATTTTTATTTTTCACCCGCACAAAAGAGATTGGTTTACGAGACAAAGACTAGAACTTTAATTCCGGCTGGGTCATTTTTTTTTATTCCTGGAATTTCAATTCCGCAGACAGAACTGAATGCTAATAGCGCTCAATCGTAGAGAGTAAAGCTGCAGCTGAGAGAGAGAGAGAGAGAGAGAGAGAGAGAAAAACGCTGCCACGAAACCACCAAGCTTCAATGGCTTTATCTGTATTGGTTGACCGTGCGGTCGACAAAGAGAGATGAATAATCAACAGTTAGACAGCGCCGTCAATGGCCGTCAGGCCAATAGCACCGTGAAAAACCGTTCAACCGAGCGGGTATAAAAACTTTTAACGAGGCGAAAGCGCCCGATAATTGCAAGCAGGTGTGCTGGGCGAATGAGCTAATGCCTGCTCGGTCAATATTATAAAGAGCCCTTGGCGCAGATATCGATTTTCGCGGACACCGCCGCGGGTGAATTCTGCACCCAGAGTGAGAGCGAGCGAACGACGAAGGAGCACTGGAGATTGAGGATTTTATTTTGTATCTTTTCGTCCATTGGTATATACATAAAATATATATATATATATATATATATTTAATTGTACGTAGGATACGATATCGAAAGTTTTATCATGAGATGGAAGACTTTGAACTGAGTAAGAGTTACGATACATAATATATGATAATTATTAATATAAAATCGTCGTTATACATTAATACATGAATATATGGTTGGATGGATATATGAATATTAAAGGTATGAATCGCACGATTCTCGAAATGAATACACCTTCTTTTATTAATCTGTGATAACATTGAGATGTATGAGCAGAAATGGTATATAAGAGCGGCATGAATCTATCGTATATTGACATCGTAAAGCATATACTTTAAGCGCACCGTCATTCGGCGTTTATCTCTCCCCTTGAACACGGACATATGTGTTAAAATACATCGTGAATCGCAGATATTACGGCTGCCCGTAAACGAGTCGAGGATTAACAATTGAGAAAGCGCGCGCCGACATTAACGGCTGACATTAACCGGCCCCAAAATTTATTTAAATGTTAAATCGGAGGAGGCTCCGGCAGGCTCACTGGCCGTTTACGGCGCTGCGACGTATCTTGCGATTGGCGATGGCATCGTTCTTTGCTCGTCTAATTTAGCTCTATAGCGATGCCTCCCATCCTGTGATCCCTGTCTCCCTCACGCGTCTCAACGTGTATTTGTACATATATAAGAATGAAACTGAACCTTATATTTAAGTGAATATTAAATGGTTAAAAGGCGCCGAATTGCGCATAATTATATGTGTAACATGGTCACCTACATATTATACAATGTATGGATTAATGGATTAAAATGAATAAAATGGTTTCTTTAATGTTCGGCTTGGATTTATTTATTTTATGCAGCAACTCTTACAGTTTTCAGTGTTATGGAACTCTGCCAACAAAATTTTTAATTTTATTTTTAATTTATTTATTGATTACATTACCTAATAATTAAACTGGATATATAAAATTTAAATTGCACGATAAAACCAAAGAGCCATTTGTTCTCTTTCATTACACATTTCGCATCTGCAATTCTACCGGAAAAAGTGGCTTTAAAAAATTGATGAAAGGCTTTAGTTTTCGTTTAGCTTTGTTTTGGCGTTGGAGAGAAGACTATAGATCTCTTCGAGCCAATTTTTTTTTTTTTTTAATTTTTATTTTATTGTGCCGACGTTTCGATAATACAATTTGTATATATTTGCATATACAAAATTTCTATTTAAAGAATTAAAAAGAAAAATATTGGTTCGGAAAGATCAATAGTCTCGTCTCGAACATGAAAATATGGCTTTCTCTATTTTCAAATCGCATCCAGAAGTAATATGACTAGTCGACTCTTGAAATGACGATTTTTCACATCAACAGCAACAACAAAAGCAGCAGAGGCATTAACAGTTGAAGGTACGTACACGCGGATCTGAATTATTTTCTTCTTCGCCTCGTCGACGCATCCTCGTTAAAATGACAATGACGCTTCAACAGCTTCCCCGCTGAAGCGTCGACAGCCTTTCCGAAAGTTCGGTGAAAAGGCCTGCCGAACAGGCGGCCCATTCGCGGCAGTGTATAAATTTTCGCGACGAAAGTGCAAGGCAGACCGGCGTTGTATATATTTCCTTGCAATTAAGCAACCTCTCAGCGGCAGCGAGTCATTATGGGCTCTTTCTTTTCTCGCGACTCCTGCTCCCTCGGACGAGTCGTTTTTTTTTTTTTTTTTTCAGGGGACGACGCGAGCCTGTGTAAGAAAAGAGGGAGAGCGGCCCCACCTCCGCACACTCTGCATATTTCATGCGCCGGCGGTGGTCGCCGTGAATTCTCGAAAGCGCCGCCAAAGGGGGAAAAGCGAGCCGGTCATCCGTGAGCCAAATTGAAATCCTATGCCGCCCAGCAGCTGAACAATCATCCGGGGATTGCGAGGAAAAATGCATTCGAGGTCAAAGCTGAATCCCCCGAGCTCTCGTTGTCTCGCTCGCGCTCTTAATTGCCCCTGGCAATTATTCTTGCCGGAAAGGAGGACTCGCGCCCGAGGCACGCTTGCGCCAAGTAATTAAAACAGCCTAATTAAGCAAGGACACTCGACTACTGCTGCTTCAATATCGACACGATCAGGTAATATATCACTTTAAAACATATTCATCGATGAACTGCGGCTCCTGCAATGAATATAGCGTTACTTATTACTGTTTTATTTGCAGTTTCTCTTGTTTTCGTTGAAATAATTGACCAAAAAGGAAAAACCACTAGTATAATTTTTTTTCGAAAGTTAAAAAAAAAAATTTTATTCGGTGGTATTTTATACCTGCTGACTCATTTTATATTATCTTTATTCAAATATTCTGTCAACCAAAAAACGAGCATGAGACCTTATCAAAATAGTAGCGATTACATCTACGATCTAAACACGCATTCCGCGGCGTTACGACAGACGCTTACCTATTACAAACATAAACGCAGGAGTACATGTACATCCGCTTTGATAAACAAAGCAAGACTGAAAGCACCAGTGTAAATATCTCTCATCTGTACGCACGATTACTGTGCAAATCCTTAACTTCGTGGCTGCGAGATTTTCACGTCTCGTTTTTAACCCATGCAACGCTGTATTTTTATACG
Organism: Ormyrus pomaceus; assembly: GCA_900474385.1. Taxonomy (NCBI): domain Eukaryota; kingdom Metazoa; phylum Arthropoda; class Insecta; order Hymenoptera; family Ormyridae; genus Ormyrus; species Ormyrus pomaceus. The sequence goes on along the minus strand of UCOM01002775.1, from coordinate 1,829 downwards.
TTTTCATGCAGACACAGTACAGATAAAGTAAAAATAAATCATGGAAAGCGATAAAACTGTCTCGCGAATCCTGAAATTATGCCGTTGTGACAGCATTTTATTAACCTTACTCAATTTGCGTGCGCGCAATTTCCTGCAGCCAGGAGAAGTTCGAAAATAGAAGGGAACGAATTGTCACCTTTACTTTAGGAATTTTCTTTTATAAAAATGTCTTAATAGTAGTCTGTTTTATTGCTTGAAATGATTTTTATAAGCTACACTACTCCGAAAATCTATTACTTTTTAAAGGGAATTGTCATATTTATATAATTGTCTATATTTTACTCAAGTCAATTCTTCATTCAAGAACAATTTGTTTTGAGCGCCAAAAATAAATTGAAGTAAAGCTATATTTATTTTTATCAAATATTTGTGCTTTAATTAAAATCGTTTTGGAATTAAAGGACTCTTTTGTTTTAACTGCAGAAACTGAATAAGCCAAAAAACAAAAAAGAATAGAAGCTATAACGGAACGTGCCATCATCGGCCTGTATATCGACGAGAAAATTTCGTATGCTTAATGATTGAACTTAAAGCCTGACAAGGTTAATATTGTACGTATTCAACCAACATTTTTCATAAAACATCAAAAAACGATATATCTTGATCAAAGCAGGGCCCTGACAAGAAACTATGCGAATTCGACTTAGACATTCCATAAACATGGGTAATGTATCTTGATCAGGGTAATAACAATTTCTTCTTACATTTTTCCATCAAACGTGCGGGAACACGTCCGACGCAAAAAAAAAGGAATGAGGTTCAGGGCAAAAACATTGAGTTATCGTAGCGGCGCAGTGCGACCACGCGAACGACTTTTAGCTTCAAAAGTGTGGTAATTCTTTTTTGTGTGTGCGTACAATCCTCGAGAACCATCGCTGGATTTCAACGCCATAGTCTGAATAACGCTAGAATAAACATAGGCTACGTAATATTTGAAAAAAATTGCGTAAAAAATTATGAGATATTAAAAATATGAGAAAGATTCTAAGAGGAAAATGACGAAATAAATATATACTTTTATATATACATAAATCCTTTTTAATTTGTTCTAAATCTCACCTCACTATTACTTCACTATGTATTCCAAAGTGTCGTAAGCTATATGTCAAGATGAAAAATTATTTAAAGGCATTTGCACCAACCCATCTATTTTTTTAATTATAAAATAATTAAGCTTTATAAAATAATTATAATAACATTCATTAAATTAAAACTAAATTTAAACATAACTAGATTTAAACCATCATTCAGAAAGCATTTTATATTTAAAATACCATTTCCTTTTTTTTGCCACCATATAATAGACGATAAATGAACTGGTACCGAAAAAGCGCTCGGACTTACGCATTTTTCCTAGAACGATGCTTCCTAGAAAATCGGAGCGCCGACCGGGAACAGTCATTCCAAATAGAACAAAGCGCGAGTCCGTAAGTAATGCTCAGACTTATCCCATTAAATATTAATATCTTTTTCTCTCGTCTATTCAAACGATATTTTTTAATGTCAGAAATCGTTTCTATTATTAAGGGGGCTCCAGCGCGGAGAGTTCAGAAGTCAGCTATGGCATTTTTGATAAATAAAAATTTTCTGAATCCAACGGTATCCTTATTTACCCCAGTAGTCGTGGAAAATTTTGAGATATTTCGTTTCAAACTTTGCAGATTTTACATAGCCTCTTATGGAGCGAAGTGAGAAACTGGTCGACTACTAACCTTAATCAAGGAGTTCCGCAATAAAAAAAATTATTCTTTATAGATAAAGATGTAAGCTTTCAGATGGTATTTAGC
>UCOM01002774.1:0-23046 GCA_900474385.1 Ormyrus pomaceus | reverse complement strand
TTCTTTTTCAGCCCTCCGCCCCCCCCCCCCCCCAGACTCTCGAATCATATTTCCCGGTCCGAATATTCAAATAAACCGCGGGCTCTTAAGCGATATCAAAGAGCAGATACGCCACGTACTTGCCGATATAAACCTGAGGGAGTATAACCCACGTGGGGGATGGGGTGCTTCTCTTTTTTTCGGGAAACGAAGACGAAGGAAAACGGAGAAAAAATAAGTCGCCCCTGGGAAATATCAGAGGGGATGTTACTCGCCGGTATCGGGAAGATACCGGGGATGCAACTTATTCCATTTCAAAGTTTTGTGAACGCCGCCGCCGCCGCCGCTGCTGCTGTTGGTCCGGTCAGCCGTCAATAATGAGAAATGTTTGCCGCCGGGGAATTCAACCACGGCTTTTCTTCTTCTGCTTCTCCTTTTGCTCTCTTTCCTCTGGGTTTCTTGGACCGTCGTAGAATGGGACGGAGGGGGGCAACGGGGGAGAGGTGCGTCTATGGCTCAGCGATTTTACGACGGGAATTATGAAAAATACCTGTCTCTAGGAGTGAGAGGCTCGATAAAAATTCAAATTTCCCGAATGGGGGATGCCAAAAACTAAGCGCTTCGAGCCTAGTCGTATAACTTGGCGCTGTATAAAAGTGGGTATGGTCGTAACTTTTCTGATTTAAAACAAAATTCGATTTCCCCGGGCTTGATGTAAAAAGTGCTTAAAGTTCGCTAGTTCGCCTCACGTCCCGGCAACTGCGTGTTCGCATATCAGAAGTTCAGGTGATCGAGTTTGGGAGAGAGCAAGTTTAGAAAACGACGCCTATATCTACTTAGATTTCTTTTACATATTTTACCATTTTTTTGCCGAGGTTGATTAGAACATTTCTATGCGAACTAAATAGATGATGCTAAAGCATTTACGAAAGAATTTGCAACGCAGAGCTTATTAAATGCCGACATTATTAATATTGCATTCTAAAACAATGGAATTATGTACTCTAAATTGTTGTTGTTCGAATAGTTGCAACTTGCTGCTGTTCAATTTATTTAAAAAGAAAAAGAAGAATAGAAATAAAAGAAAAAAAATAAGACGAGCTAAGCCCGTATTTGAATTGAAAAAGGGCAAAGCCGTATAACATTTTGGTAGAGCACACAGTAGTATAGCCGTAAATCCTTTGATACACACACGAGCAGAAATCGCGCTCTTTGCTTCATCGTACGTCGTTCAGCACTGTTGGCCGAGTCGGTCTTTGTTTTGACCGCCGGCGGAGAAAGGCGGCGGCGGCGGGAGACCGGCAGCTGCGCGAGGAGGGCGAGTTAGAAAACTCGGGGAACTCAAGTTAGAAGCCAAAGACTCGCGGCCGGCCCCCGTCTTTTCCAACCCCTCCAGCTGTTTCGAGCACAAAGACACACGAGGTGCCGTACACACGGCGGTCATGCGAATTCCTATCACGTTCGTAATACAAGCGAACTTCTCTCTCTCTCTCTCGCTCTCTCGCTCGGCCCTTTGCCGCTGTCTCTTTCCCCTCCTGCGGTTATCCTCCGCGGTTCTTCAATCGAGTTTTCCTAACTGAGCCGCGGCCGAAAGGGGAGGAAAGAGAGGCGAGTAATAAACAGACTGACAGTTCGCCGTATAGACAAGCGGAGAAACAGAGGGATTACATCCTTTATTTAATGTTTCCTTCGCTTTTTATACGCGGCTTGCCCGCGAGCTTTTGCGGAGAGTTGAGTCGGATATTTATCCTGGACTTTCTGAATTTATTAGATCGGAAGAATGATACGCCGAGCTCTCCGTTGCCGAGGGAAGGAATGAACTGTGAAATCGTAGATATACAGCGTAAATTGTAAAAAGATTTGCGAAGATTCGCCGTTTTAAATTGCTTTGTTGAGTAAAGAGAATTTCTGGAAAACTTGCCGAGTTATTTAAGTTTGCCAATATTGCTCTGAAAATATCTCCATTCTGAAAATATTAAAGTGCACTTATGGAAAAACTTTTGAAATCTTTTTCATGTTTTTTTTTTTTTTTTTTTTTTTTATACTCGGGTAAATAACACTTTGTACCCTTTCAAACGATTGTATAAAGACGAACGGAAAATTTTGCTTTTAAGATTGAGCAGTAGTAAAGTCGCCGTATGGTCAGCCGCGTCGTCAAAAAGAAGCTCTAAAAAGGCTAAAATGCCAAGTATTTTTCTACACTTTTTTCCGTAAAAAAAAGAAGGAGAACAAAGAAAAAACAACTCAATACCGCGCGGCGGGCTCTGGTTTTAATCCCCGCATAAAAAGCCATACAATGCCGCCACATTTCTCATAAAAGCCCCAAATAAAACGGTAAAAAGAAGCCGCGGGTGGGGCGCGGGGATTTAGCCGGCCTTATGGAAAATAATTAACGCCGAGGTTAGACGCGCTTGTCGCGAGCATTGTGGAGCGGTGAGCGCGCTAAAACCAGGCAACAACGAATCTGGAATCTGGCAGTTAATTATGAGGCTAGGCGCGGCGGGACCGAGTTTCGGCTTAGCGGTCTAAGCAAGCTAAAATTTTAGTTGCCTCGGCATTCGGCGGCTGCGCGCTTAACTATTTCAACTATTTGAATTGCTGCTGCGGCTGCTGCTGCTGCTGCTGCTGCTGCTGCCCGGGCATTCATGAGCCCAGGTATACTCACCGGAAAAGAGCTCCAGGTATTTCTCGACGCCGTAGTTGCCGGGGAAGCGGTAGTTCGGGTCCCGGAGAGCGTCGCCGCTGTGCACTTTCACCCGCTTTATCATGAAGCTGATATTGTCCGCTCGTCCGTCTTGATTAAAGTCTGGAAAAAAGAGAAGAAGCATCGGTGAGTTATTAATTTTTTTTTTTTTTTTCTTATCTTTCGCGAGACGAGAGAGAGGCTAAGAGTATTAGAGGGAACACGTTGGAAATGTATTTAGCGGGGGGGAGGACGAAGATGAAGCTGAGCGAGGAATGAGATGTGAAATATTTAGAGAAAGCCTTTTTAATGCAGCCGGGGGGTCGCTTTTTTTTCCTTCCAGAGCCGCTCTCGCGTATAGCTCTGCGTGAATGAAACAAAATTAAAAACGCTAATTAAAAGCTAAGAGCTAACAGGAAATTAAATGTAAAAAATAACACTCTCGCAATTATCTCTTGCTTTCTGCGAAGGAGCAACTGTCGTTGTTGCCGAAATGAAGAAGTTAATGAAAACTTGGAAATTAAAAATCATTTTTATCACTTAATCCACCGCGCGATATTTGAAGTAACAAATGAAAATTGTGGCTTAAAGTACAACAGTCGATTCTGTTATCCGGGGACAGTGATTACATTTTATTCGTAATCCTCTTTAAAGTTTCGCTATCGGTTAATCCTTTCAATAAAATCTAGCCGAACTTTGTCTGTTTAGAAAACTGGTTAAATTACACTTTCACATCATTCTTAGGGATATTGCTTTACTTTTATTGCCAGCAATTTTTCTAAGTGTATTTACGTAACGAGTTCGAGTTACCTTATTTAACTACCACATCCGTTACCAAAAAGGTACACAAAACTTTTCCAGCCCCGTCCATTTGCTAATAGCTAATAACGCACCCACACCTCCTCAGCTTAGCTTTCAAATGATTATCGGCCTAATAATTTCTTCCACGTGTTATCCCCGTTGGCTCCTCCCCGCCATCAGCATCGAGCACTTAAAAACTTGGGGGGGAGGCGAAAAAGGAGCGGCGCAGCGCCTCGAGCAAGCAAAGTTTTCCAACTCCCCCCCGGACCCGCAGACACGCCGCGGCGCGCGGGGCTCAAATCGACAGACAGCCGGGCAGACAGACGGATAGATAGATAAACGAGAAGAAAAAGAGAGCGAGGGAACAGGAGGCCCGGCCCCGGCGACGAAGCGGAGAGAGAGAGGGTCGAAAATCGAGGGGTGAGTTAAGAGATAAACTAGTTAGCCGACGCTGCCCGCTGGCCAATTGCGAACGCACACCGCCGCCTCTCTTTCTCCGCGCCGCTGGGGGAAACTTAGCTCCGCTAATTGCCTTGCTCGATTTTCCGCCCGTCGTCGGGGCTTTCAGCTCCTTCTCCTTTTTTTTTCAATTTCATTATTTTTCCTGTCTCCCTCTCTCTCTCTCTCTCTCTCTCTCTCTCGCCTCTTTTTGCTCCATTTCTCGCTCTTTCTCTCGTCTCTATCACCTTTCGCTCCGCTGACTTCTCGATTGATTTAAAATGCGCACCGAGAGACTCTCCCCCCTTTACACCGAGTGTCGCGTTTTAAGTAGTTTTAGATTTGTAATCCACTTGAACGAGTCCAGATGTCTCGAGAGACTCGCGCGTCTGCAGGCGATCGTTGATGAAGCGAACGTTGAAAAAAAAAAAAAAAAAAATAGCGCTTAATAACTCCAGAAAAGAAATGCGATTCGGAGCAATGGAGTTTACAAAAATCGCGAAAGGGAGGTAAAAAAATAGCGCGTTGATGGCTTTAGAGAAGAAATGCGATTCGTAGTAATGGAGCTACAAGAATCGTGAAAGGGAGATAAAAAGAATGTTAAAAAAGTGCGTCAAAAAAATTGGTTCCCAATTCGACTTGTATATGGAAGATGAATGAAAGAGGAGGGAAACCACGTAGAGATTCTGCTACAAAAAGAAAGAACCTATTCATTTTCGATTCTTTATGTAATGGGGGGAGTAGGAAAGTATTTCGTTTTATGTATGAAATTTTAGGATATTTTAAAATTTTGAAAGGGGCTGTGGTGATCAATTCTTTTAATTTAAGGTTCTATCGGCGAAGGCTCGGAGAATACCTCAGGGTACAATTTAGTGCAAACTAAATCACGAAGATACTCTTTTATTTTTTATCGGAACCGACGAGTTTAATAATTCGGCGAAAATCCTCTGTTTAACATTTATATAGGCTTGAAATAAGATAAAATAAAATTTATTAAGCACGGATTGTTTAAAGGACCCGTTATCAATATCTATTTTTTTCTACGTACATTCGAGTGAACATTAATAAGTTTGCAGGGTCTAAATTAATAACACACTTTTTAAATCATAAATTAAATAATTGAGTGACTGAAATGGAATTAAAAATCTGTGTATCTTCAAGTCTTTGATCATTAAAATACGTACTCCTTTCATAAGATGAAAAGCTCTTATTTTACTTCGTTAAAGAGTTACATAAAAATAACAGGAGGCATCAAGTTGCTCAAGTAATTTATAATTTTAAAGAAATAATATGATTTTATAAAGCAGCAAACTTATAAAAGAAATACTCGATTCTGTACTTTAAAGTTTCATGGAAGTAAATCTGCTTGTATCGTATACAAGTTTGTTAAAGTGATTGCATCGCAAATCTGTCACGCTTCACCAGCAGTTCAATATAAGTTCACAAATTTAAAGATTCAGTTTCAATGCAACAGACTTTATCTATCAAGAAATTTGCATCTCGTTTAATTTTTATTACATTTTGCATTTCATTCCTTTAAATAAGAATAAATTGTACATTTGCTTTTCTACAATTTGCTTTTCTAACAGATCACTCTTGTTGAGCTTGAAGATGAAATGAAAGCGAAAAAGTTTCAAAGCTTCATTGACATCGAAATTTTACATAATATTTTCCATAGAAGAATTTTATTATTCATTATACATTTCCGCGAAACCTTTAAAATCAGCCATAAACTGGAAACGTTAATTTAATACACCATTTACTTCAAGTCCGATCGAGGTCGCGCAAAATTCCCGTTCCCACGTTTACCGTTTTGTAAAATATTCCAATTACACTTTGAAGCACCCTTGGCGAAAAGTAACTTCCCCAAATCCCCCCTCTACATCGTGCGAGCATCCATCGAAAAGCAGAGAGAGAGAGAGAGAGAGAGAGAGGGACGGCAGAGAGCCGCGCGCTCACCGGAGACACACAAAGTCATGGAAAATCATTACTCCCAAAGAGCCTCGGCCAACCCCTTTGCTCCCCCTGACTGACCCAATTCCGAATCCATATAAAACCCTTAAGCCGATTGGCAGAAGCGAGGCGCAATTGCGAAATTTCGTTCCCAGCGACGATCCATCAATCGATCGGCCGGAACGTTGTTTAATTGAAAAAAAGTGTGCGTAACGCGATAGAGAGAGAGAGAGGGCCGCTCCTTTGACGGGGAGATTAGCGCGGAGGGTAAATTTACGAGCGAGCGAATGACCTCGAACCTAGGAGGGATTTGGCAAGTCAAAGTGTATATCGTGTGACGTTTAGCGCGAACCCCTTTTTTCCGATGACGTTCCCTCGTAATGTAGCTGATATCGGCGTGCCGTACGGAGTTTTATTATTGTAGCTTCGCCGCGGATTTCCGCAACTGCATCGGGGGGATTAACGAAGATACATGCACTCGAGCGTTTTGCTAGGATTTACAAATGTTTTTCTCTCTCTTTTTTTTTTATCACTTTTTCAATGCTCGAAACGTTAAGTAGACACTCGCGAATGCAGTTCTTTTTATATCCGTTTCAAAATTGAAGCGGATACGGAGAGAGAGAGAGAGAGAGAGATTTATTTCATGAAAATTTCATGCAATTTTTCGATAAATTTCACAAAGCTTTTATTCTGCTCGAACTATTTTATCGATGGGAATGAAAAATTTCCACTTTAAAGGGCAAAGTGTCGCGTACTTTGGATGCCAAGATTTTCGATTTAATTAACCCCCCCCCGTTATTTTTTTATTTTTTTTAATAACTCGCCAAGAGCCTGGAAACAGAAACCGCGGCGCGCGAATGTAAATTCTTCAAAGTTTCCACTCCGGCCCCCCGAGGCAAATTAGCTTTCGACCTCAACAAGCAATTACCAAGTCGAACGACTCCCGAATGCGGCACTCTCGCGACTCGCAAAGATTCCCGCATCAACCGAAAAGCTCCCGCGCACACACACACACACACACACACACGCGCGCGCGCGGTGGGAGATCGGAAACTCATTAGCACAACCGAGTGTCTGGCTGATTTGCATTTTCGAGTGCGCGCGACGTCGACGACGGGGGAGGAGAGGGAGGGGGAGGGGAGCGAAAGGCGGTAAGCGACACCCACCTGTATGCTTGTAGATCGAGTTGACTTTCTGCACGTGCCTGGTCATAACTTCGATGCAGGCCTCCTCCGTGCCGTATCGCGCGAAGAACTGATGGTCGGCCTGCAGGTACAGCATGCAGGTCGTCTTGCGCGGGTCGACGGTGGCCCGCTTCTGTCGGCTGTAAGACCTGTGTGGGCAGAGACGAGGGGGGGGGGAGGTTTTTACTTTTTATTCGCTCTCGAGCTGTTTGCCCGGGTTTTCAATTAGCCGATGCGGAGCTCGTTCGTTCTCGGAAGGCGGTGCAGTGTTGTTTTGGTTACGAGGGGAGGATAGTGGGCTCGGAAACTATTTTGTTTGCTGGCTTTCGAGGGAAGGAGTTTTTCTTCGTTTTGGATGTGGAATATGGAAAACTGTACAGGTTTTATTTCGACATTTTAATTAGATATTTGAAATTGGTGAGAATCTAATAAGGCGCCTCTAAATGAAGTTTTTCGTGATTTTAATGATCAATTTTTTATAAGGTATTTTACAATATAAATTGGAATTTCTATTTTACTTTAAACGAACTAGAGCTTATTTTGAATAATATTGTCAATTTAATTTTTAATAATCAATCATTATTCTCGAGTTTAAGATTTCTATAATGAAAAACATAATTATAATTTTAATTATGACTTCAAAGAGCTTTCATTAAACATCAAAAAACGCTCTATAATGCCACTTCCTCGAATCACAGCGTAAAGCATTGTTTGACAAGAGAAATTTAATATAAAATTCTTTTTATCGACAAAGATCAAAAAGAAAGCCGTCCAATCAATTGAATTCTCGGCGCTCGAAACCGGTAATTCCGAGTCCTCGTATCCGCATCGGGCCAGAAACAAATCGGACATATTCATTCGTAGGGGGGGTCAAAGTAAACGCAAATAGTCGGTCGAAATCCCCGAGATAACATCGGCTGACACGCTTTTCTTTCCATTGTCGGGCCGTACTTACCTATCGCGATAATCCGTATCGAAGTGCCTTTCGGAGAGGCCGGACCGAAGCAGCTCCGGCTCCTTTGAGTAGAATCCGCCGTGCAATCGAACCTCATTGTCCAGCAAATGTTCGTAGAGCGGCTCCGACGTATCGTTTGACGATCCAAGGCTGCTGGAGGAGGGGAGAAGGAGAGAGAAAATCGATAGCAAACAAGTCATTTTCGATTGAACAACAGATGGGGGCCGCGGAGAGGCCGTCGTGACACGCCGATAAGGAACCTCGAGAGCTCGTCCCGCCCCGCCTCACCGCGGAAAAGCATTCTTTGGCTCGATTAACTCGGTAGAAAGTCGTTTTAGAGGGAAACAAAAGTGGAGCTGCGCCCCTCGTTTCAGGCGTTCCCTGCTGCTTCGAAATTATTTTCTCCAACTAATTAGAAATAAATCGTTTTTAACGGGAAACAAGCGGATGGAGATAATAAATAAAATTTTGTTATTAAATTAGTTGTGCAAAGTTTTAAGAACGATTTAAAGGAGCTTCAAAATTCTGGGACAATAAAATTGGCTTTAAAGCCCGATATTCTATTTCGCGGCAATCGATCAGGAAATAATAACAATAAACTCTTAATTGCCCTAAAATCCCAATTCACGGCCGTTGCCTTTAAAAAAAAAAGAGCTATTGTTAGCAGTACCAAGCAAAGAGAACAAATCTAAAAATACCGGCGGCCCACGCGCGCCATTTTCCCTCGGTCGCGACCCCCGATCCGTAACGATGCCGGTGTCCGAACTCACCGTCCAAGGGAGTCCCTCAGCTTGCCGTTCTTGAGGTTCTGACTGGCGCACCTAAGCGGCTGGGGCGGCTTCTCGATGTCGGAGGAGCGATAGGCTATCGTGTGGTAGGGCGGCGAGGTGTCCTCCTCGGCCGACAGGTATCTGCTCGCCGGCTCGATGTAGTACTCCTCGATGCCGGTGACCACGCTGCCGTCCAGCAGGCCGTCCTCCGTCACGACCCCCTGCACCAGCGCGTTCTCGTCCTCTGGAACGCGCAAAGTCAATTTAGCGATTAACACAGGCTTTAATTAACTGCTTACGGGGGGTGGACTGTGCCCATCAGTGGTACGGTTGTATTTCGCAAAAATCGTTGATTGGCAGCGAGGTTTATGATTATGTATCGAAAGTGCCGGTAATTACAGAAACGTTTAGTTGCATCAAAGTGATAAGAAATTTTGAGCTTTATGAATATTGCAAATGGTTGTGCAATTTTTTATTTGTAACTTTTCATTTTTTTTTTTTTTTTTGCCCAGGAATTTTTATTAATACGTAACTGGTACGAGAAATTATATAAAAATAAATAAAGTCAAGATTTTAAATCGACTAAGTAAGTTTAAATTCAGGAAAGCGTTTCATAATTTAATTATTGATATTTTGTTTGGGCGCGTGAACGCGCCCTCCATAGAAAATATACGACAATACAAATGTACCAGAGTATGCAAATAAAGCAATTGGCATTCTGAGAGGTATTAAAGTAGTTAATTTCTGTACTCCACGTACGCTTTAAATCTATCGGAATTCTATTCATTTGCGCAACATCAAGTGCATATATATTCAAAAGTAGAAATATAAAAATTCGCTCAAATTGACTTTCAATTTTCGATATATTTTTCTCTGAAATGTACGAGAATGTATTTCGTGAAGCCTACGCTTTTTAAAAATAAAGGTGAATATATTTTATCGGTAGAAATAGTAAACGTTAATAATTACAAATAAATATTACTTTTTGAAATGAAGCTACCCGAGAAGGAAAAATACTGTCAAATGAATCAAAATATCATTCTACTTTAGCGTTAAAACTAAAGTTAAAAGCAAACTTGGAGAAATCGAGAAAAATACATATTGATGTTTAGATATAATTTTTAAAATAAAGAAGGGACGAACTTTTTTGTAAATTAAAAATGATGATGCTTACAAAATTAATTGGTTTAAGTTTTGTAATAAAAATTTATTGGGTATTGTTCAATTTACGTTTTAATAAAACAATTGTAGGATTTGAAAAGTGAAATGCACAAGCAATAAATGATAGAATAGATCATCTAGATTGTAATAGTCGGTGCAACAATATTTCGGGGTTAGCCGAGAAACGATAACTATTAACGGAAACGTTATCAACACCTGTAGTTTGTCAATATTGCGGCAAACGTATCTCCCGCTACCGGGGATTTTGAAGTATAAATCTGATTTAAAAGCTTGCACTGATTGACGCTAAATTCGGCAGTATTATTTCGACGACATCAATGTCCAAACACCCCTATACCCTCGATTCCCCAGAATGAAAACAGCTCCCAAACTGAAAGTTGCTCGATTACAGCCTCGAAAAACAAATTACTGGGCGCCGCTCGATTTTCGAAAACGCGCTTAATCGAAACAAAACTTCGCTAACTAACTTCGCGAAACTTCCCTCTCAGGTGCATTTAACAGTTTTCGTCTCGACTTCGGCATTCGAAAATCCAAGGGGAGGGGGGCCGCTTTAAAAATCGGCCTCCGGGCAATGGCAGCCGGGAGGAAAAAGGATTATTGCGGAAAATTGATGGGGCAAACTTTCCTTCCGCGAGACTCCGCGAAATCGCGAGTAATAAAGCGATAACGTAGAGCCGAGCGAGAGAGAGAGAGAGAGGAGGGGGGAGCGATACGACATAATTGGCCCGGGCAAATTCCTTGAGTGCCCCACGAGAGTTCCGCAAAGCAAATCGCGGACTCCGTAATTGCACGGCGGCGGTGCAGTTGCATCGGCTGTACACACACACACACACACACACACAGACACACACGCCAAGGCAAGCACTCGAGAGAGGATGTGCTCTTACGGTGTTCTCTCTCCCGGCTGCTCAGCCTTTATCTCCATCTAATAGCGTCTCAAAAATCGTTTACTCTCTAACTCGGGCGTAGTTTACGGACGCTCGTTCGCCGCGGGAGAGAAAAAATCGGGAGGAGGCTATCTCCCTGGACGCGGGCCGTCATTATGTGCTTAAAATTAATTTATTTCCATTTTTACGGCACGGCCGCCGTTCCGGCCGATCGCATCTCTTTTTATATGAATTGGGACTTGTTTAGTAGGTTGAGTAGGTTGCTGCTAACCGTTGTTGTTTGAAAAATTTAAAAGGAGGGCAGTTTGTAATTTGCTTCGTTATTTCGCGAAGGAACGAATATTATTTTACAATTACGATGACATTTTTCCTGGAGGATTTTTGAGGTTGAACAGATAAATTTTAATTGCGCGACATCGTCCTCGTTAAAAGCTAAATTTTCTACTTTTTAAACGCAAATTTAATTATTAGCCCGAGTTATCTTTACGCTGATCTACGTCGTTGCCGTTTTTAGAATTCTATTTTACAAGTTCTTGTTTCGTACCAACTACACTCCAATTAGCGCCCTAATGGTCCTTGTATTGCTCTCGTAATACATTACCGTTCACGTGATCTGTTCTACTTATTATGATGGCCCAAAAATGTTAAACTTGAATAAAAAAAAAATTGCCCAGCAGTTACTTTTTGCTTTATTACAGACTGCGAGCTGAAGCTTTATCAAAGACCATTTTTTTTTAAATTACAAAGTATTTTAAAAAAAAATAGCCAGTCACGTATAATTAGTTCGCAATTTCTCTACCCAATTCCAGTTTTACGGTCTATTTTAACTTTTTATTAGAGTTTTTTTTTTATTTTGTGGTCCAGCAAAAGAGTATAAGGTATATAGCTTTTTCATACTTTTTTTTCTCTAGCGCACCTAGCAGTAATTGTTTTAAAACGAATTCTGCAGCTGCTCTGATGCGCACTTGTTTTCCATTTTAGTCTAGGATTCATTTCTATTGGCAAAATTCGCGTTGAATATAACGAAGCTCGCGCCCGGTACGAGAAGTCCAAACTATTGTAAAACAAAGTACAAAAGAGTTGCCGCACAATGCCTAAATTTTCAATGCCCGCGAGACCGAGTCGAAAAAAAAAAAAAAAATGTTTCGGAATTATTTTCGGAACCTAATAACAGTTAGGGACGAAATTATTTTCCGCCCGGCGAATTCTTTCGCCCGAAATAGGAAGTAAAAATCGCGTTTTTCCGAGGCCAAGTTAAAATGCACAGCTCCGAAACGGCCCAGACAAAAGAAAATTCCAACAATCTTCATAAATCTGCCTAAAATGGCAACAGGAGAGCGTCGCTTACGGCTTTAACAAGAGAGAGATTCCGGGCTCGCGCCACTCCATCCTTATTAAACCCGGCGAAATTCTAATTTAAAATCCCTCTAATACGCGCCATTAACTCGGGGGGGCTTTAATCCCGAGGTAAACAAATACCCACTAATCTAATTCCGGGCGCCCCTCCCCGAGCCTTCTTTCCCTAAGTCCCTGTCATCCTCGTGACAGCGGCGGCGCGGTGCGGCGTCGGCGGTGGCGGCGGCACCCTTCCGTATAATCGATGCGCGCCAGTCTCGCAGATGTCTCTCCCTGAATAGACGCGAGCCGCGCTCTAATTATCCCGGGGATAATGATGCTGAAATTAATACCGGCCGCGCGCGCGAGATGCACTTGACGGATAAGCTCCCCCCACCTCCCCGCGCCATTTCAAAGCGCCGATAACCCGAATCGTACGTATAACCGCGGCGAAATGCACGCGCGTCGTCCTTTCGACGGGAGGACCTTTTGAGAGCGCGAATTATGATTAATTCCGCTCTCTGTTCGGGCAGATAAATCAGCGACGTTCGACAATGCCCCGCCGGACCGCCGGGGGGTTTAATATAATGGCGGAAAGACCTTGTCGTCGTCGAAGAGGGAGAGAGAGAGAGGGCAAAATGGAGGCGCTAATTTCATTTGCGTACACCCGCAGCTGTTACGCCGCTGGGCGCCGCTGTCGGGATCAACTGGAATTTTAAGATTTCACTGCGGAACAAGCGGGTCGAGAGCGAGATTAAGAGCCGCCGGATCGGCGTAACTTTGGCCGCCGCGCTTCCGATTCGTCTAATTCGCTTTAATGAGTCGTAATTCTGGAGTACTAATACTGCGAGCGAAGCGCGCTTTTTATTTTTAATTCCAGCTTCGTTTCGAGTAAGCTATCTTGTTACTTATTGCAATAAAAAGTGCGTCGGAAGAATTTCGACTCGAGAGCTGAAAATGACTTTTGGCCGAACGCGCGAGACATCATTTTCAAAATTTCGCCGTATATTGAGGTCGCGCGCAGGCTCCGCGTAATTCTGAACATCTGTACATAATTTACATTGAAACGAGTGACGCGCGCGTAGCTACATTCATTAAAATAACCCCGCGCCCGGAAGATTACGGGCACGTGCCTCTCGCCGCGAGACTCGGGCATTAATAAATACGCGCTGCTCCGAAAATATAATATCCGCGCCCAAACGCACAATAATAATTTCGTTTTCGCCGTCATCGGCGCGTACAAAAGCGCGCCTCGCTCCCCTTTCCCGCGCGAGGCCAGCTTCTTCTCCATCCGGCATTCGACGGGCGTGCGCGGCGATAATTCGGAACGTGTCGTTCGTTTGATAACGCTGGAATATCTCATAACTCGGCGCGGGGGTAGCACGAGGCGGGAGAAGGTGGCGCAGACGGCGCGCCGGTGGGATCGCGCCCCTCCCCCCCCCTGAGCGCGCGTGTTCGTACACACGCCCTCCCGATATAACCGCGCGCGCGAACGCGGTACCAGGAGGCTATGAGAGACCGCGGGAGGACGCAGACGCGCGGATTCTCGAGAGTGCGGCCCCCCGCGAGAATGGAGTGCGTCTTATCCGATTTGAGGGGAATTAACGCGCGCCGCCTTTGGGAGGGATGTGCTTCTCTCTGTGCTGGGTGCGCGCGTGTTTTGGAGGAACGAATGTTCGTTAATTAGTTGGAATAAATTCTTGAATTTCGGATTATTAATATTGGTTTTCTTTATTTTCGTACGGCCTTATATAAAAGTATCGGGGAACGAGTTTTGATTTTTTCTCGTCGACCTCGTTGAAAGCGTCAGGGCGCAGCGAGAAGAAAAAGACTCCCGTTTAGCCGGGAAAAAAGTTTGCCCTTACAAGTGAATTTACCGTCTCCATTAAAATTGGTACGAAATTAATAGTCCGCGAAGTCGGAGGAGAAGAGTTTTTTTCGCAATTTGAACGACACGCTTTTTAAAAAAAGCAGCGTGCCCGGCAGCCGGAGGAAGTTTAAAAACCTACAAAAATCTGTCGACCGTGCCTCGTTACCGCTCAAAGTTCCCTTTCAGCGCGCGATCTATATACGCGGCCTTTTTTCCAAACGCAAACGGTCCACTTTGATGCGCCGGTATATCGCAAAGTGGCTCCGCTTAATTACCGACGATCGACGCAATTAATAATCCGCCTTCCGCTTTAAAAGCGAATTTTTCATCAGATATATATAGCAGGGCAGGGCGAAATAAAAGAGAGGCAGGAGGGAAAGTCGCCCGGGCCGCTTAAAAATTACACTTCCTCGGCAAAGTCGTGAAATTAATACGCCTTAAGGTGACCTCCCCCCTCGAGGGAAGGGAGGGGGGGGGGCGCATCTGATAATCCGGAGGTGTGCTGCCGTGCGGAGCGGCGGAGCTTAATTGGAATCTCCCTCGAAATTCCGCAGTCTAAAAGTTATTTGCACAATGGGGATGGTATAATCTCGGCGCAGTTTTAAGTGACTTAGCCTTCCCCCTCCTCCCTCGCCCGCTTTGTCTTATTCCAATCTTCCGGCGGCCTTCTTCTTCTGCTTCCTTCTGGCTTTTGTCCTTCCTCGGGAGAGAGGAGCTCCCGCTTCTTCTCCCCCTCCGTATATATACTCGTTTGGGTTAAAGCGAGGCGATTCATTCTTTCCGCGCGGAAGTAAACATCGTTAGACGAGCGTTTTATTTACCCCTGAATTATATGCCCGCGAGAGACGGGGACGAAATTTAATATTTCAACAACCTTTCGAGGATTCGCCTCAAAGCTGGATTTTAATTTAGACCGATTTGTACTTCTTGCTTTTAATTAATTTTATTGCCGCCGCGCGTATCGCGCCTTTTTCGAGAGCTCGATCAAAATTAGGGCGAGTGCGATATTTATTAATTGACGTAAAACTGTAATGCCTGTAAGTGTACTTGCATCATTTGTAGCTAAATGAAAAATATAATATGGAATTTAAGCGGACCGTTAACCAGTGCCCGTGGCAGAGGGCTGAAAGAAAAATGTATTTTAAAATCTCATTTTCATACCGGCGGCGGGCAAAGCACGTAAAAAGAAATTGAATTTTACTTTTTTGGCCCCGCTAAAATAAATGAAAAAGTGGCGGATAGCAGCGAGAGAGGAAGAAAGAGCGCGAGAAAGGAAAATTGGCCGGAGATCCGTATCCCTGCAACATTGATACATGCCTCGGAAAAGTGTATATTCAAAGCGAGCCCTTTGAGAAAACGAGTCGCGCATCACAATGTCTGGCTCTCCCCTTTGAAAAAGCGCCGAATAGAATATCATTATTAACGACGTGTAAGCCAGCCAGGCGTGCATATACATGTACACGTCGTGTAATATAACAAGAAACAAAAGCTGCCTCTCATCCGTAACCTTTGATATATTCGGCAAATCTACCGAGAGGCATTAATTCGCGCTGCCGACCCTCGCAGATGCTATTACCTAAATTATCGCAATCCGTCTTATCAATTAGGGTTTCGGCCCCGGCCGCTCGAACGTCCATATTTCAAGCTTTCTCGGGGCCCGCTTATTCAGTGTACAGGAGAGAGAGAAAAGAGAGCGGAGGTGAAAAAGCCCCCCCGGCAGACGGAGAGATTGGCTGGAAAATCCGCGACGGCGAGAGAGAGAGAGAGAGAGAGAGAGAGTATCGGCGGCTCTCTCTCGCGAATTATACATGGCGCGTAGCGCTCTCCATTTATTTGGAATCATACACGGGCAATTCGCCAAGCATGAAACTTATTTAACGAAACGTTTGATCCGAATATAAATGAGCCGGCGGCGGAGCCCGTCGCCGATATATCAACGTTCGATTCGACGCCGGCGAAGCTACATTATACCTGCGCGCGCGGGAGAGAGAGAGAGCCGGAAAGAAGTGCGTCTATACATGTATACACGGCCGCTCCGAGGATTTTCCGGCGCGCGATGCAAGGCAACGGGGGGCACAATGGGCCGAGATCGATTCTGTCTTCGGAAATTATTTGTGGCTCCGCGCGTAGTTTTCCCGCGTGTGCCTCGGAATTTCGAAATTTTTGCACAGCGAGCTTCGCGACGTATAAATCGTTTTGTTCGATTGAAAGATTTTATAAGAGTTTTGCTTTTGAGAAAGCGCGCCACTTTCCGATCGAGACTCGGCAGAGTGAATGCCGAGGTATCAAGGCTCCGGTATAATCTTCCTAAGGTTTTAAAAGCGATTTAGTTTCATATTGTTCGAGGGTAATAGTCAACTTGTTGCACTTAGGAAGCCATCCCCGGGAGTTAATACCGAAAGTTTGTCTTCGCCTCCCCCAAGACACTCTAACCGTCAAAGTATTGCGCAAACAATTTTTAATTGGCTTCGGTGCAACGGTGCATTTTTATCGTCAGCCGCTATATATACGCGACTTTGACGACAAATATAAAGCAGCAGCGAGAAATAGATTTATTCGTTAATTTCTAATGCGATCCGGAATCCAGAAAGCGGCGATCAAAGCGAGAGTCGTCGCTTCGTCGCCGGGAGAGAGAAAGTGCAGGGAGTAAATAAATTTATCGCGAGCCTGCATTATTCATGCGGCATTACGCTCTCGCTATTTCAAAGTCACTGCAAATAGCAACTCGAGATTTCATTTTCGCACGTAGCCCCCCCGCCGAACGGCACCGCGGCGGCGGCGGCGGCATCGATCACCGATAAAAAGCATCGGCTCGATCGATCGATCTGAAAACAAAAAAAAAGAAAAGGAGAAGCGCTGAAAAGTTCGTCGGGACAAGCGGGCCGTCTCGAATTTTTCACGTTCTCCCTGGGCAATAAGGAGCAGGGGACCTAAGCGCGCGATAAAGCTCTCGCAATAAAGCGGAAAAAGGCTGAAAAGCAGAAACTGGCCCGGCTCTCTGATAATACTCGAGGGGGCGAAAAAGAAGGCGGCGCGGGCCGACGGGGGGCGGGCGGGGGAAGGGAAAAACCAGACAGAGGACGGCTCGGATCCGTCGTAAAAGAGGAAGAAAGCTCTCGTGCGCGCTGAAAAGAGAGAAAACGAGCGAAAAGGAAAGAGAGAGAGAGAGAGAGAGTGGGAGAGAGCGCCATAATGAAATATAAACCCCATGAAATCTGCAGGCGGACGTTGATGGCCCTTCGTTTTACAAAGGAGAGCGGGGCTGTACAAACGCGCGCCGCTGCCCCCGCCGCCGATGGAGCGGCGCGCTGCACGTACGAGAGCCTGCCTGGCTGTGCCTCTTTTTCTCCACTCCCGCGGGCCCGCTGCTTTTTTTAACCCGAGGATGAGCCGCGCGCGCGCGCTCAAACTTTTATGCATTTCCCGGGCGGAAATTCGGTGAATTACGGCGCGCCGGCCGAGAGAGAGCGAAAAGAGAGAGAGAGCGCGTCCAAGGGCTTTTACGGGGCTGCGCGTCCTTGCTCATGGCTGTATAAGGGGGGGAAGAGCCGCGGGGGGAGTCGAGGGGCGGACGCGGGGGCTTGTTTATGCATCGCGCTGCGGGCTTTCGCTCGGAGGATAAGTGCTTGTTAATCTTGCGGGAGATTTCGCGTATTTCGACAGGTCGGGGGGGAGCGCGGGGTCTTTTGACTTGCGCGCTTTCGCTCGCTTTGCTTTGGCTCGGGGATTTTATTTAATCGTTGGCCGCGGCTTCGGATTCGTGGTTTGTATATTAAGTGGGGGGCCTGAATTTTAGTATATAGAGTCTGCTCGGGTATAACTTGTGAATACGTATAAATTAGGGAGATATTCTGGGCGAGATTAATTAATTTATTTTTTTTAAATATTGTCGGCGATTTAAATTCAATAATTATGCGTAAATTTTTATGCGCGTTTGATTATTCGGGCAAGGATTATTTTTTAATTGTAAACGTAACGTTGTATTAAATTTAAATTTGTTCTTCTTTTTGCATAATAATATCAGCCGGCAGTAATGTAAATTGAGAATTATTAAAAATAAATATAACAATGCCGCTTAATTCATTTTGTCGAATTTAAAAATAAAAAATATCCATCGAACGTACACGGTGTTACTTTGGCGTCATTTATATAGTTTATGAAACCATTATCGGATACGTATACAGCAAAGTAGAATCTCTGTAATCCAGCCCGAAATATCGGCTAAAGCATTTTCGAAATAGACAATCTGCCGGCAAAGAATTGCGTTCCAATGTTCCAAAAAGATTACAGCCGCATCGTCGTCGTCTCCCGCGCCGAGCGCGCCGAGTTTTTCAATTGGAAACTCTCTCTCTCTCTCTCGGGTATCGGATCAGGTAGGATTTAGGATCCCCGAATGCCTCGCGTGGAGGCCGCGTCCAATGTGGCGGAAGAACAAAACGGCAAATTTCGGAGCGCCGCTGTATCAAGAAATTTGAAATTCGACGCTCGGTTTCTCCGCTACATTGGGCGTCGCGGCGCACTGATTCGAAATTACTTGGACGTACGTTCTCGAGTTCCAGTCGAGGGAGAACGACGCACGTAGCCCCGGTTCCCCGTAGCGCGGGTCGTTGTCGCGTCGTTGTCGCGGATATAGGGTGAGAAAATTCGCTGGGCTTTTACGCCGATAAGCGTGGGGGGAGAAGGGGTTGAGAGAGTTTTTATTGGCACGCGCTGGAAACCTGTCGAATATCGAATATCGAATGCAGACTCTCGTACAGAAGTCGTTCGGGTGGAAAGATGGCTGTTCAGGGAGGGCTGCGAACGATGGCTACCTGTAACTTTCCTCCGACGGAATGATAATAAACCTGACGGGGTAATTTTGCCTTCATTTGATTTATTGGAAATCAGTGATAATAGCCGGCACTCGAGAGTTTAATAGACGGGATAAAATCGGATTTTATCATTTTAACTGTACAAAAGAATTACTGCCAATGATGGGAGAAGCTGTATTTGAGAAGTTGGTAATTGCGAATCTCGGCTATTATCGCTCTTTTTCAAAGTTTTTCTTCGCCGTCTAGAGACTTTTCAAACAGTTTTAATATTAAAGTGAAAATAAATATCTTTCAATATTTTACAAAGAACTACAAAGTTAACAATTCACTTATAATATAAATTAGGATTTCAATAATAATTGTTACAACCGTAATTTTGATCCCATTAATAAGCAATGAAATTCAAACAGAGGTTTTTAAAAACTTTATAATTCCGATTAAATTCGCGTCGCAATCTCCGTCGCGTATACAAATTGCGCCTAATGAATCACGCGCAAACTTTTTGATGCTCGCAATTCGGCAAGGAAGAGGCGGCACGAGGCGGCGCGCCTCAAAGCATCAAAATCCAATTACCCGTTAAACATCCCCGACGGTAACCAGTTAGAACAACGCACTATCTGTGTACCATTCAAATTACATTAGTCGTAGCTCTCTCTCCCTCTCTCTCTCCTGCCGGCGTACTCCCCGGCATCAAAAGGCGCCCATTTCACGTACTAATAACCCCGTTGAAATATTTCCGCCAACGTTCCGCCGACATTCCGCGGACAGCCTCGCAAAAACTCAAAGCCCGGATTACGCGCGGCGAGAGTATCAAAATTATATACAAGAGAGTCGGCGCATATTTTCAAGCTGCATTGTGTAAGTAATCCAGCTGCGCGCCCCTTTTGAAAATCGAAACTGGTCGAAACGCGAGCCGACGGCGGACCCGTAGATATCAGCTTTCCCATCCTATCCCTCGTATACGAAATAGGCGGCTCGCCGCGGATCCGTAACGAATTCAGCCTGGCTGCGGTCTGACCTAATTGAAAGCCGCACTACTTAGGCGCGCCGAGAGCCGAGCTTTACCACTGGATCGTCTCGAGGCTTAAATCGCAAACTCGAGGGGGAGAGTGCGTCGCTCTCGCGCCACTGAACTCGTCAAGTTTTTCGAGACGAAGGGATGCGCGGCCGGCGGACTCCCTCTCTCTCTTTCCCTCTCTCTCGCTTTCCCTCTCTCTCTCTCTTGATCTCTGTGTTAGTGGGACAAAGCTAATGGATGAAAGTTTCGAAAGGTCAAAAAAAAAGGTAGAGGAGGAAAAATGTTGGCGAGCGGAAAGAGGCCTGGGAAAACCACGTTTTGCGTCCGGCCAAAGGGTACTTTGAATTTGGAGGGGCGAATTAACGAGGTCTCCCGCTCTCTCTCTCTCTCTCTCTCTTTCTCTGTCTCTTTGAGGATTTTCCGACTCTTGACGAGTGGAGAGATGAAATTTACTAATGCTGTGTAATTTCTTTTTTTGCGAGCGCGACCTTTCTTTGTGCCCCGGTTTTTTCGGCTTTTGAGCGAGTTGCCAAATGAAGGATGCCTCGGTTAATGAGTATTGCGACGTTTCGCTTAATTTTTGCAATTGGCGCTTCTTTGAAGGCGGGCAATTTTGCAGAAGGTAAATATGAAACCATTAGATAAATTCGTAATTTTACCTATTCTAAGACAATAAAAGAGAATTAATAATAGATTTTCGTACATCAGGTAATGATTTTTAATGATGATCTTAAAAAGGATAAAAGTTAGTAAAAAAATGTATTTCGTTCCAAAGCATGTTTTGGAATTTTTCAACGGGCGTGATATCTTTGTTGCGTGATGCTTTTTATTGTTCCTTTTGATTACTTTTACGTAAACTATATTCGGGTTTTATATCAATAAAAAATGAAAACTATATTTTAGATTGATAATTTCATTTATGAAGTTGAATAAAAATATAGATAGAAAATATAAAAACACATTTTTAATTATTTTGGTAAACAGAATACGGAATAATAATAAAACAGACATAAAATAAAACGTAAAAAAAGCAACAACAGTGAAACAAAAAACCGTAATTATTAATAACCCGGTCGTGGCATCACCCAAATATCATGTGTGCACAATTTATTATATATTAATTTTATTGTAAAAAGTTTACCATTAAATAAAAAAATACAATAAAATAAAAAGGATTTATATAAAAATAATATTTATTTTTTTAATAATTTTTCCCGAAAATTGACTAGTTGTTTAAATAATCGTTATTATATAATTTATTAAAGTAATTTTTTTTTTTACTTGCTTCACATCCTACATAATCTCAGTATCGACTGAAAAGTTTTTAAGTTTTGTAATTATAAAAAATAGATAAAAAAAATAAATAAAGAAAGAATTCTTTTTTCTTTTTTCGAGTTTAAGCAAACAACTTCAGTGAAGCAACTTGTGAATTAATAAAACAATGCCATACAAAGTGTAGCTAATAAGCTTTTAGACTCCATTTCTTAAATTTATGTGTATATTTAGGAAGTTTTCTTATTTATCTTAAGGAAGCCCATAAAAAACATAAAAAAAAACTTTTACGACAGCCTAAAAATTATCCGGTTAATGTTTCCCAGCAGTAAAATTTCCGCCGCAATGGAGATCGTATCCGTATACATAAACGAAAATTTGACCAACTTTTTTCAACTTTTACTTTGACAACCCGCTGCTAGAATCGTAAAAGACAATCGTTATTTTAAAACTGATTTTACTCGTGAACACGCTCAAAATGAATAGACACCTAATTCTTGAAGTTTTCAACATTTTCTCAGCGAATTGCCAGTAAATAAAAAACAAAAGTTTACTCCGAGCAATTCGATCCCGCAGCAAACAGTCCCATCGGAGCAAAGGGGGGAGAGACAAGCCCAGACAAAAGGATCAAGTCCGCCGTCCCGCTCAATCGAGCGCTCCTCCGTCTCTCCGCAAATAGTCGCGCGGGGCTAATTCCCCGATCCTAAAAAAGAGAGGTGCTAAGTAGAGGGTCGGGGGTTTGGTCGTCTGTGCGCGTTGTTCGGAAAGCGGCACATCCCCTAAGCCTCGGAGGCATCGCGCGGAAGTTCCGGAGAGAGAGAGAGAGAGAGAGGGCCTCGTAAACTAACTTGTTATCAAGTTGAAGCATTATGCAATTAACCGGAAGTACCTAACTGCCGCGAACGAGGCGCCTAATTGCGGCCGCATCAATTTTGGATCGCGTGTCCCTTCTCGCCCGGTACTTCTCTTTCCCGCGGCGACCTCCAACTTTAAACATCAAAACTCAAAATCGCCGTTCGCCCGATTACGATCCCCCCCCCGCCGCCGCCGCCGCCGCCGCCGCCTCGGCTGCGCGACCTGCTTATAGCGCCTGTATTATGTATCGAAGAGGTGCAGTTTGGCGAAGGGACACGCCCCGAGTGGGATTGGATATAAATTAGCCATTATCCGATTTTCGCGGGGAGTATTAAAATATTGATAGCCGCTGCCGATGAATTTAGGGGATTCGGAAGGTGCGACGCCTCGAACTTGCAGTGTGTTTACTTGATGGCTTCGTGAAAATTCCACGAGCTGCGTTAACGAAAATTGCGGTCGGCTATGTTATTGTCTGGTTATTGTGGAATTATTTGTAAGTATTAAAGCATTATTTCTACTTTCGTGCATCGTTGTATAAAGTAAAAAGAAATTTTTAAAAACTTTACAGTAGATGAAATTCTTTATAAACAATTTTTTTACCAAAATACATTATACCTAAAAGTGTTACAATCTCTAAAAAATATTTTCTGTAAAAAATATTTACTTTACACGTGACGTAAAAATTCAAAAAATTTTCATTAAAATGAAAGCATTCACAAGATTTTGACGTAAATAATTAATTTAAATTTATTATGCGATATGAATTTCAATCCATTAATTTACATTTACTATATAAATTTATGACATTAGTGTAAATAAAGACGTTATTCCTATCTAAATCACTATAAAGACAATTCTTTCGCTCTAAAAAGAATATAAAACGTAGATTAATTTTTTACAATCCCATTTCTTATTTATAACTCGGCCCGTAAAACCTGTCATAAAATCACAGTATAATACGTTTGTAAGTCACGAAAAAACCATTCCATTATCACACGCATTGCAATAAAGCCGCACTCGAGACAATTCGCCCGCCGGACGGCGCAGCGGGGG
>UCOM01002773.1:0-23068 GCA_900474385.1 Ormyrus pomaceus | reverse complement strand
CACTTCGGGTTACGGGGGGTTGAAAAAAAAAAAAAAAAAAAAGAGCGGAATTTCTGGGCGAGTATCGCGCGCGCGAGTCCTCATTTGAATACAAAGGCGATAATTGCGGCTCGTACAAGAGTCATTGTACGTGTCCCCACTCGTATTAGCGTCTTGTACTCCCGGCGCGCTCTCTCTCTCTCTCTCTCTCTCCCCGCACGATAGTGCGGAAACGTGAGCCAGAATCTCGAGAGAATAATTACGGCGGGCTTTGGGGGGAGACGAGAGACAGAGAGAGAGAGAGAGAGCGAGAGCTACCCTACTCTCCCGGCTACCCGGCTCCGGGTGAGATGCCGATCCGAGTCCCTCGGCCGGGAGCTGCTGCTGCTGCTGCGAGATACGTACGTACATTATTATCCGTGCAGAGTGCGGCTCGCATTTTGGCGGCGGGCTGCGGGAAAAGAGTTGCGAGTCGCTCGTGTCCACGTGCTTGTCCTCGTCGCGCGGTCTCGCAGCACTGGTGGCGCGGGCGGGGGGGAGGCCGGGCCGCGGTCGGGAAGGACTGCGTCGGCTCTGCCGCTCTCGGCCGCTCTTGGCTCTGTGCACCTGCTGCTCCTCGGCTGCCGCGCGCACTACTGGAGAACTGGCTCTCCGTGCCGGCGCTCTGCCGCCGCTGCTGCTCTCTCGGGGGATGCTGCCGGAGCGGGCACGCGCGAAATTCCGCGCAGCCGCGCAAGCCGGGGAGAGAGAGAGACAGCCCCCTTCTCAATCCCGGCCGAGCGCAATTACCCCCGCCGCCGGAGGGAGAGAGAGCCCAGGATGGCGCCCAGCGAGACCGCTTTATTTCGTTATCTCGCGCCGAGTCGGATTCTTTGCCTACTGCCTGCAGAGCGGCCGGCGATGCACGCTTTTCTTTGCCTATAATTACGTACACCTTTGGCTAGAGCGACAGCAACGCCGTTTACAAGGAGGCGACGCGTCGTTTCGCGCATCTGCCTGCTCGCACGGACTCGCGGCACGCGCGACGCGCGAGAGGGCTCGGAGTCGTGAAAATTTCGGCTCCGTGATTTACGACGACAGCGGGCCAATTGATGGGGATTCATATGGAGAGACGGTGGCGGTGGTGGCGGTGGCGGCGGCCCCCGCTTTCGACTGATATTTACGGCCGCGGAGATTTCTGCTCGGAGGGCGCATAAACGTCGGGCTTTAATTTTAATCGCGTTAAGCCGCGCGCAGCTGCCGCGAAGAAAGCGCCGCATTCAGATTCGGCGCTCATGTCGTTTCACGCTCGGCTCTCTCACTCTCTCTCTCTCATTAACAGCTTCGCGTCTTGCTTTTCTCTCGCCGCGCGCGCGGGGGCTCTTTTCACATCTCGTCAGGCTGAAAAATCTGGGTAGGTAGGTACATAGAGAGAGTAATTGCTGCCCTCGATTCGAGCCAGGTGCAGTTTCTTTTTTTTTCTTTTTTTTTTTATGAAATCGCAGCTGTGGAACTTCTGACCTGGAAATTTCGTTATCTCGCGGGTCCGCCGGAAAGCCGCGCGCGAAACCCGGGCCGTGTGTCCTCTCGCTCTCGCTTCGTTATCGGCTCTCGTAAAACTGCGCCGAGGCGGGGGAAGATAGGGCTGCTGCGGCTTTCGGGAAATCAAGGCACGGCGAGAACACTAAGAGAAACACAGCCGCGTTGCGTATATACACATCCCGGCTCTCGAGCGTCCATCTCGTAAAGCTCTCGCCCGGGGGGCCAGTTTACAGGGGCTGACGGGCGAAAAGTGCGCCTCTTAGAGCCGGGAACTCGAGCGCGTGCACGCGATCGTTCTCGGGACGATAAATATATATTTTCGGGCAACGATTTCGCATGCAGATATATTGTATAGATTGTAGGCTGAGGTTTCGCGCGCGGCCAGGATATAGGAAGGCGTTTACACGGGGCGGGCAGAGTCGCGCGCGCGAAGCGCCCCTATAAGAATTCTGCTGCTCCGCGAGAATTTCGATCTCGAAAGAGCAAGTTTCACGTACTCGCTTGAGTGGCGGTAAACCGTAGAGCGGAGCGCCGAGAGCCAACATCACGCTGATGTAGCACTTTCGCCGGAGAGAGGCAAGCATTTTCGATCCTCCTCTACTCAAAATTTCCTCTCCAATACCCGTTGCGTGGGCGGCGCTTTTTTTTTTTACGAAATCACTGCCAAATTCTCGAACCCTCGGCACCTCCCGGCTTTCCCTCCCATTAATGCACTAACCCTACAATCTCGTACGTGACAGCAGTGCATTTCTCGAAGGACCTATCGGGATTTTTCGTTGTACAGAGCGTTTAATCGGAAAAATGAAGAAAAATCCTTTGCTCGGGAAAACTGCTGCTCCGAGGAGCATTAGAATTTTGCAGATTTATCGATACGTTAATTTACATTTTTAAATGGTATATCGTTGGTGGTTGATGCGCTCGGTGAAATTGTAATTATGCGATACAGAACAGAGGAATCAAGTACCGATAGTAGAATTGCATTCGAGCTGTGTAAACTGTCACTGATTACAATTCCGTCAGAGCGGTGCAGTACAATCGACTTATCTTGCTTTATGAACAAACACTGATTTATTTAATCATTAAAACTAAATTAATAATACGTTTCTCTAAAACAACTATTGGAATCTACGTAATTATTTAAAAAAAATAAGATTAGTATTATTGGAAATTCGCTCGCAATACTTGTAAACGCCCTGATATATAACCAGTTCTACAGCCGCAACCTGTAGAAATAATTAATTACTCCAATCAGTTTTCCATCGATTATTGAAAGGATTCCAGAGAGTCATCGTAACGTCTATAATTTGCTTTACTTTTGCTGCAAAACCAGCACGACACATGTCCGTTACTGTTTCAATTCACTTTTAAGAAAGTTGATTTCCTGAAATCAAAATGACTTTGTGACGTTTCTTTTTACCTCTCGATAGACTTGAGCGTATTCCAGGCTAAGTTTGGGAACAGAAGGAAACGGATTCTGGAGTCCGGCAAATAATATTGCCGACACATGCAATTTCAAGGCTCAGCTGCAGGTTTTATTCTGGCCCGAGTTGCCAGCTTTGAAAAGGTAATTTACAAATACCTACTATTTCAATATATTCATGAATTATGTATTTTCAGCCTCCATTAAAATTTTCGAATAATGTTTAAAATAATTTTTTAAGAATTTCGCCGTATTACAATTTTTTAATTATATAAATGTTTCTCTGAAAATTCTTCTGATTTCATGATCACATATTGATGTTTTTTAAAGTTGTAGATGAGTGGTCTTGGCGATCCAGTTATAATACTTGTGCACTTTAGTGTAAACGCCTGGGTACGTTCCAGTTCCACAACTATAACCTGTAGAAATAATTCCAGCAAGTTTTCCATTTATAATCGCTGGACCACCAGAATCTCCAACACATGCATCATTTGGTTGACTTTGAGCGCAAAACATATTCTCTGTTATTGGATCATATTTTTTATACGCTTCTTGACACGACAATTCACCGATTACTTTCACCTCGGCTTTTTTTAAGAAAGACGAGTGAGCGACATTTGCCTAAAATATAGCGGTATATTTATAAATTCATACTTGATTATAATGTAGATCTACTAATTTTCTATTACCTTCGTTCTTCCGTATCCAGAAATTGTCATTAACTGTCCTTCTTTCGGAAACTCGTACGATTTCACAATAGGAATTGGTTTCTGCTTCTCGTTGAAGGTAATAGCAGAAGCAAGCTACAAATTTTATTGTTACTGTCAATATCAGTTATTATCAATCATTATCTTTGTACGAATTTAAAAGAAGATACCTCAATCAGAGCAATGTCGTTATTATTCGTTTTAGGATTGTAATTAGGATGAATTATTAATTTTTTAATTTGAAAACTTGCATCTGAACGCTTTTTGAATGATGCTCCTACCCTTATTTTTCCATGAGCTACTACATCTGGTGTATATCTAAAAGATAAATTTTCAAATGTTTTTTATACAAGAGTAAACCAAATCTATTTCAATTTACTAACTTAAAACAATGAGCTGCTGATATTATCCAAACATCAGAAATAATTGTTGCTCCGCATGTGTGTTCTTCTTTATACTCAAAACTAGCCTAGAATTAAAAATAAAAATGTTCATTCATAATCAACATAGAAAATATTCAATATTCAAATCCCTAGAAACTTTCTAGATTTTTAAAATCTAGCAAGTTTTCAACACAAGAATCTCGTTAGAAATTTCAATACGAACGACATCATTTTTACTATAGAAATATCGATGGAATGCTTACTTTGCTTAAAATCAGCATTCTAAACTATTAAATGAATTTATTTAAATGGAAGGTCAATAATAAAAAAATGTACCTGCAATGTATTTATTTACCTGATATGGCACTTCAAGAATATTAGTTCTACTCCCACCAATAATTCTTAATTTCTTCGATCCTTCATCGGCAGCTGATCATTAAAATTAATATCAAAATTATATTTTAAAAATAAATCATTTTTATGAAGAAATAATTTATGCAAGTACTCACTTATATGAAAAGACCTAGCACAAGCAAAACACAAAAATAAGCAAAGTATCTTCATCATTAAGCCGTTCAGTTTATTAATCTATAATTTGATGGCTCGATGGCTTCCAGTAGACTAGAACGGAAATAAATGAAGTACGCAGAAATAAAATTTTCACAAACGAACGTAAAATAACAGATAAGAAAATGTACGCAAGTTTTTATATTCTCTTAAAAGCATATGTCTAAATATAAAAAATACAAGAATAGCAATACAAAAGGAAATAAAACATTTTTAACAATTCGTTGGAATGTACACTCTAATGTATGTTTAGCTGTTGGCGTAGAATAATTTAAATATTGCATAATCATATCTTGTTCTTCTTCATTTTGGCAGAGAATATAACAATTGTACTGCCATCATCTGATGTTACACGATTATATAATTACAATTAATTAATATTTTTACAGTTAAAATATTTTAAAGTAAACTTGGAGGTTTGAGAAAAAGAAAAAAAATATTTAATTTGGATAATAAAAGTCCATAAATTTTGTGAACTTGCAGGGCGCGTCGTAAAGAGCAAACAATCTTATTATTATAAAAATATTATATCAATGTATTATTAATTCAAATTTATTTTTTACAGACAATTTATGGGGAATCTTTGGGTAGTACATGTAATAAATATTATTAGAAAAAAATATTTCTTTTTATTAATTAACATAATTTAGAAATAAAATCGTAAACAATTGCAGATCTTTTTTATATCTTAAACATCAATACCAGTACTTTCAACAATCCAATTGTAGTATTTATGAACTTTCGTGTAGACACCCGGGTATATTCCAGATGCACACTCATAACCAGAAGAAATAATTCCAGCCAATTCTCCATTAATAACACCAGGACCACCAGAATCGCCAAGACATGCATCATTTGGTTGACTCTCGCCGCAGAACATATTATTCGTTATCGGTTCGAGTTTTCTGTATGCTTCCTCACAAGTAGAGTCTGTTGTAATTATAACATCGGCGGCTTTTAGAAAAGGTGATAGCGGGTCATCAATCTATTAATGCAAGTAAAGATACTAATAATATACAGCTAATTCACAATATCTTTTACATTCAGTTATGTAAAATAACTTACACCTGTTTTTCCAAAACCAGATACTATCATAACTTGACCCTCTTGAGGAATGTGGTTTGCTTTTACGATTGGTATAGGTTGTTGTCTATGATTAAACGTAATAGGAGATTCAAGCTAAAAAATTATTTCAAATCAGCGTGACAAATAAACGTATTTTAAATTTAATAGTTTTATTGAGTATATTTTAGACAATACCTGTATTAATGCTATATCATTATCTTGGTCTGTACTATTATATTTAGGATGCACTAAAACTTTGTTAATATTAAACAATGATCCTGCGATAGTTGCGAGTGAGGTTCCTATCCGTATTTTTCCTAATCTATATAACTCTGGCTTTTTACTACATTAAAATTATAATTTTTTAATTAAATAAGACTATACTGTAATTAGTAGACTACGTTTCTCGAATATTTTACGTACTGGAAACAGTGAGCTGCTGATACCAGCCAAAATCTGGAAATTATTGCAGCTCCACAGTCAAGTTTTTCTCGATACTCAAAACTAGCCTTTGGTAAAAAATATTTTTATCTAAAGAAATCCAGTGAACTGTTTTAAAAATACATAAATTCTGCAATTTTTTACCTGATACGGTACTTCGGTGATATTTAGTCTACTCCCACCTACGATCTTTTCTTTGACTGGATCATCAGTTGCTAAGAGTGATAATTAATATTAAAATTAAACATACATATAAATATTTTATATTTACAAGCTACTTACCGATATTAAATGAATTAGCGTAAGCTAGACTTAATAAAAAGAACAGTATCTTCATGATGTAAAAATGTGAATGTCGAATCAAATATGCCAAGTGTGAGATTTTATTTAATTAGCATTTACGATAGATAAGAAGTAAAATTTATACAAATGCACCCTGGAATATAGAACAGCAAATTACAAAAGGATAAAATATTGTATAACTAAAAACTAAAACCTTGGATTGTGAATTTATTTAAATATAAGAAATTGATACGAAAAACATATAAAGATATGGTTACGTGACTTCGTGCAAAACTTTATTATATTTGCACGCGCAAACAATAGTAATTTAAGAAATTGGGCTAAGCCAGTCAAACGTTTAAACAATATCAGAATTAATCTAGTTAAAATACACCTGTACTCCCAATTTAAGATCAAGACATAGAATAGCGATTAGAATTTAAAATTTTTTTTGTTTAACAAATTGTATGAGGAAATTCATTTTTTGTCAGAGCAAACGTAAATCTAATCTAAAGTACAAATTATTGTTCGCCAAGTAATTTTGAACATCATAAGCGTAAAGGTATATTAGTCGGTAAATTGTTGGAAAGCGTATAGTTATTCATATGCTAAACTTTGGCATACAGCTGACGGCCCAATGACGGCATTTGCAAGACATACCGTGCATACGCGCCAAGCGATGCAGGTGAGTTATTTGGGCCAAGTATTACAAGACTGGCATATCCCTTTCAAACTTATATCAAGCAGCTTCAAATATCGTTACTCTTTGCTTTTTTCTTTGTGAACTGATAAAAATTCATTTTTTAGAGGTTCAACAAATTTTAAAACTAAAATTTTTTAAAAATTAATTATCAAGTAAATTAAAGAATTCCATTTTTTTCTGTTGAAAAACGTTATAAGGTCCAATTTTTTATATTAAGGTATTACACCCATCATTTGCCTTTAAAAAAACACCTGAAACAAAAAATCCTTAGTATTAAGTTATAAAAAAAATATATATTAAAAATATAGTTTATTGTGATCAAATGGGCCCAAACTGTACTCTGTAGGCCCATTTTATCCAGAGATATAGGACACATTCTTTGGAGGCTCGCATCAGTGTTTTATATTTAACCACTTCCCTTAACCAACAACGAGACGACTCCGAGAGGGGAAATCTCGCGACAAAACACTTTAGATTTGAAATGTTTATATTAAAATTCATTTTATAGTAATAAAACCCATTTTTAAAAATCTTTATACATTTTTGCATAAAAATTTATTTTCATACAGATTATAACATATACAATCAAAATATGTAATAAAAAAATTTTCATTTTTTGAAATTTTTTCGGTTACCCCCTTAATCTAAAAAGAGCGAAAAATTTTTTTTATTAATTAATCAGCTTTAGGTATCTTATAAACTAAAAAGACAAATGAAAAAACACCTCATTGAGTTCCGAAGTCTTTTAATACAATCAATAATTTTTATTTTTAAGAATTGATAATCTGCATTGACTCCATATCTCTACAGCAAGTTAAAGTGTCTAAAATTATATAAAATATATAATTATTATTTTCAGTTGCAACGTAGTCCGTAGAAAAAAACTACTTTTCTATTTACTATTTTTACAAAACAATATACTTCTCAAATTGCAAAGACGTGTGAGTCGTCAACTGAGCAAACAAAGTGTCATAGCACATCCAGTATAAAGCTGAGCAAAAAAGTATCCACTCCTCTTCCAAAAGAACTAGGAAATAAATCGATGAAGTGCTTATCTCGAAAGGATATCTCACAAGGAAAACTCTCTTCACAAGTATACGATTCGTTTTTTCCCGAACGAGATATTCGCAGAGAAAATTTCTGAAAATAATGAGTAGATTTTGAAAACAAAAAAGTATTTCAATTTACAATACGATGAGTCATAAAGCAAGTAAATCCTTTGTTTTTGAAAAATCCAGTTAATTTTGTTGTGTATAAAAATACATTAATTTTTCTATTTTTCTATTTTAACAAAAAACGAAATTTGTAAATTAAAAAAATTATCCGAATCATTTCCTGTTCAGGTACTTATTTGAGAGGTGATAAAGCAAAATAAATTCCAAGTTTCAACATTATGCTATTACACTACTTATAGAAGGCTAAGGTTACGCAAAGAACTCATCCAAAAATCTTTTCATTGTCAGGACAGTGCAGTCACTTTGAAAAATTCTCCCTACAGTAAGCCAGATGAAAGTCCTAAACTTTGTACAATATTCTATTTATATTATTATAAAAATTATTTTTCCTTTTCGAATTAAATTTCATTCTGAATTTGAAAAAAAGCTCAAGCACCTTGCAAATACAAGCTATACATTGGAAATATTGGACAATTTGCATCACGAGAAATCTTTGTCTTTTTTCCACAGATCGAATATCCATCGCATTCGGAAAAAGCATCCATAATTATTAAATTGGGCGTAATTCCGCTTATATTACAGTTCCTCAGCCGTCGGACTCAAGAAGGGACTGGTATAAGAAAAGCGAGCGCGCCGCGTGCCGTACGCAGCTGTGTATACCTTATAACGTTAGTGCGAACGTCGCATTTTATCAAGTCTACGTCGCTGCTTGACAGCTGAGTGGCACGCGCGTGCGCCGCGGCATCATATTCTTTTCTCTTTTTTTCGAGAAAAATGGAACTCTCTGAAATCTCCATTCGCTTTGCTTACTTCTTTCTCGAGAGATATGGAGCTTTCAAACTGTTTATTCGTGTCTATTAATCTGTTCCTGTCTCGCCGCTATATTTGTCCTCGCGCAAGACACGTTTTATAAATGCGGATGGAAATTCCCTTTTCGGACGTAATCATCGATTTTCTTTCCAGGTCAATCGATCCGACAATCGACCATTTCTGATCAAACGCTCGATCCGCGCAATATACAAACTTTTTAGCACAAGCCATTGTTCCAAGGACGGCGAATGAAAGAAAAGGAGCATTATTCCGAAGGTTGTCGCAGGGTATTTCAAACTGTCGAACTACTCAGTCGAACTTTTCTCCCCTCCCTCCCGTAAGGTATCTATCCAAAGAGTAAGAATGAAGCCGGGCGCTCATCGCTCGATCGTCTTCATTTTCCGCCCGGCGAGTTTTTCGTATGAAAAATGAGGCGAGCGCGCGCCTTCTTCGTCAATTTATTCGATGTCTCACTGGGTATAACCGTCGAAAACGAAGGAAATATCCTCGCGGGCGGGAAGAGCGATCGAACGGATAGAGAAATAAGAAAGCTCGGCTGATTATCCGATTATCCAGTTCCCCGGAACATTTACGATTCGCGTCTGACTTGGAAACTATCCTCTCTCCCTCTCTCTCTCCCGTCGCCCTTTTTGCGCTCTCTTTCCTTCCTCACCCTTTATCTCTCTCTCTCTCTCTCTCTCTCCCTGGCAAGCATCTTATCGATTTTCGTTCAGCTCTCTCCGCTCTCCGCGCGGGCAATCAAATTACTCTCCTCTCTTTTACCTTGCCTCGTATAGTTTCGACTGTGTCAGCGGCGTCTGTGTGTAAAATCTAATAAATTCGAGAAGAAAAAATCAGGCTTCAAAGGCGGTCGGGGCGCGCGAAAATTCATCCGGGGGGGATTTCGACCGCCTGGATATCCGTTCCGCCGCGAATATTTCAATGGTTTTCTGCTCGGCTTGCCGAGATTTCTCTAGTTTTTGACAGTATTTTCCTCCGAGCTCGGCGGAATCTTCGGGGTGAACCTGGGATTTTACATTCAACAAACAAGCGACAAAATAATGAAAAATAGTGAACGATAAGTCTTTATTTACACAGAATAAGGAAATAGTCTATCTTTAAATTAAGAGTACAAAAAGCTTACAGTTTCTAATTAACGAAGGGCTTCTCGGACGGCCGTTAGGATGTTGTTTTTCGGAATAAAACGGATACATCCAATGCCATTAGAGTCTTAGACTGGACTTTGCTTCCCGATGGGCGAAGTAAAGCGCAGCTTTATACGCACTAGGAATAGCTCGAATCGACGTTGGCCCGGAAGGACGAACGAACTCGTTCGAGAGAGAGATAAAAAAAAAGAAAAGAGGATAAGGTAATAAGGATCGTTTTATCATCGGGCATCGAGGCGCTGCGTTATCTTGAGCCAGAGTCCGCCGGCGGCCCTGACGGTTATTCGGAATTTCGGTCGGACCTCGGTGTTGCCCTCGACGCTGCTCAGCTGGCACTTTCTGAGAATCGCGCTGACGATGGCCTTCATCTCCAGGATCGCGAATTTGTTGCCTGCAAAACAAAAGATACCGATACGTGAGGACGAAGGCTAAGATCGAACAGTATAAGCCGATTGTATATACCGATGCAATTTCGCGGCCCGGCGCTAAACGGCAAGTAGGCGTAGGGATGCCTCTCCTCCGAGTTCTCGGGACTGAAGCGCTCGGGTCGAAAGCTGTGCGGATCGGGGAAGTGATGGGGCAGCCGGTGCGTGCCGTACGGTAGGATCATGACGCCGCAGCCGGCCGGCAAGACGTGCTTCCCTGGCGAATAAGAAATCGGATAATTAGCTCGATACGGGCGCAGTCAGGAGATAAGAGGACTCACCGACTTTGACGTCCTCCCCGAGCGTCCTGGCGAAGATTGGCACGCTCGGGTAGAGCCTGAGCGCCTCCTTGACGCAGCACTCGAGCTGCCTCATCGCCCTCAAGTCCTGCATGGTCGGCGGCCTCGCCGAGCCGCCGAAGATCCCGTCGAGCTCCTCGACGCACTTTCGCTGCCAGTGCGGGTGATTAGCCAGGAGGAAGAGCGTCATCGCCGTGGCCGTGCCGACCGAGTCCTGTCCCGCGAGCATGAACGTGCTGCACTCGTCGATTATGTCGGCGTCGCTGAGCCAGTCGGGGTTCCTCTCCCTCGTCTCCAGCATGTAATCCAGCAGCGAGGCGGACTTCTTCTCGCCGCTGCGCCGCGCTCTTCGCTTCTCCTCGAGGATCCGGCGACAGGACGCCGAGAGATCCTGGCTCTGCTGCCTCTCCTGCCTGCCGAGGCTCGTCAGCTTGTAGATCCAGTCGATCAGCAGCCACGGGTGCACCAGTCGGTACGGCGCGACCATTTGACCCCTGAAAGCGTTATTTTTTAGAAGAGCTGATTCTTTAGCCTATTTGGGAAAGTGGCAAAAATTTTCAGACTCACTTGCGAAAAGGTAAGTCGTCCAAGTCGACGTCGCCGTTCTCCTTGATTTTACCGGCCAGGTCGACCCCGAGGACCGTTTCTACCAGAAAGCAATCATCCAGAGTAATTCGTCAAATGCAATCCTTTCAAAAAGTTTCAGGGGGTATATAACACTCACCGTTCAAAATCTCGTAAACGGTGTCGTTGACGAATCTCGTGACGTCGATCTGCTGCCCGTCGTGTTTGAGTATCCTGTTGGTCAAGCGGTCGGAGCACTCGACGAAGGAGCCGAGGAACTTCTGGAGCACCTGGAGGTGAAAGGCCGGCTGGAGCAGGCGCCGGTGCGTGCGCCAAGTGTCGACGTCGCTCGTTATCAGGCCCTTCCCGAGGAAGTTGTTCAGCATCCGGTAGAAGAAGATCTTTCGAGTGTGCTTGGCGCTGCCCAGCACCGCCTGGACGTCCGCCGGCTCGAGGAGGATCACGTACGGCACGAAAGTGATCCAGAAGCGGATGATCGGACCGTAGTCCGCGTAGGCTCGGTGCGATATCACCTCCAGGACTGAAATTTTTCCGTTATCTAATTGTGCAAATATACGGGGAATTTTATGCGCGCGCTTGGACGTTCGCGGGAATGGCACTGCTCTCTCTTTCTCTCGCGTATGCAAATTTTCACTCTCGTCGAATAACCGTTTGCACAGCGCTTTTCTTTTCGACGAATATATTTGCTTAGCGTCATTAAGTAATGGCGTCCATTCCCGCGGTAATGTCCGTTTGTTCACTGATCGTTTAATGCACTTACGCTCTTTGCGATAAATCCAGTCGACGTTGCCGAAAAACGGCACCGCCCTCGGTCCCTTGAGTTGAAAAACAATCCAGTAGATTCTAATGTAATCTCTGAAGGCGTACAATGCGAGCGTCACCACGATCAAGACGAAGAAAATCGAGAGCTCCTGCGCGTCTCGATCCCACTGAAAGCACACCGATAATGTACATATATCCTCCTCATATAAACTAAAATCGATCGAGTAATTGGATTCTCTTTTTTCTTTTTTTATTAACTCGGCAATTCATTAGCGGAGAAGCTCTTAAAAAATTTCTCGCCGCTCTCCGTATTAAAAAGTCTCTCGGCGCGGTATATCGTATAATAAAAGCCGAGAGAGAGAGAGAGAGCGGAGAGGGGAGCCGGCAGAATGTACACGGCGCGCGCTCGACCAATATTTAGTCAGCATCCTTCGCCGACGATTAGGAACCTTCCGCTAAAGTAATTAACCGTCACCTCAAAGCGGATACTGCTTAAATATTGCTCGAACGCGAGAGAGCCCGCGTATCATATACCGCGTCCCTGCGACTGCCGCGCGATTTCTCACCTATGCGAATTACAACACCGCCGGGACACCTCGAAAGTTCGCGGCGCCGCGGCGGCTCGCCGAGTCTGTGTGCAGGTAGCTGTTTTTCGCGTTTTAACGCGCATTAACTCGGATATTTAGTCAGTGAAGCTATTTTAACGTTGATAACGGTCGCGGCACTCGGCACACTCGAACTCGACCGGCGGCGAAGAAGTTTTTGTACGAAGAAAAGAAGAAAAAAAAAATATAGAGTATCACTGAAGCGAAATTTACTCGATTAGCTTGGAGAGAAGTTTTGCACTGCGGCCCGCTTCGCTTATCAGCACCTACTCACAATATGCCTGATGACCGCAGCCATGATCGACGAATGCACGAAACGATATATTTCAGTCGTAGTCCATGGGTCGGCAAGCGGGAAACTTGGAGTTGCAAAGGTCCAAAGACTTCTCGACGTGGGAACTCATCGATCCGTCGCTTATATATGAGCCTCGAGTAAAATGTGAGAGAGGAGAGGCGACTTGCCTCCTCCTTCTTTCTCCTCCTCCTTCGTCTTCCAGTGCACGGCGTTCTCCTTCCTTTTCTCTTCCACCGGTCCAAACTCCGAACTGCGCGCGCG
The DNA here is from genome assembly GCA_900474385.1 of Ormyrus pomaceus. Taxonomy (NCBI): domain Eukaryota; kingdom Metazoa; phylum Arthropoda; class Insecta; order Hymenoptera; family Ormyridae; genus Ormyrus; species Ormyrus pomaceus. The sequence continues at coordinate 9,617 of UCOM01002773.1, read as the reverse complement.
ATCGCTTCTCTGAAATCTTCATTATCTGGGCTTTATTTTATTTATTTATTTTTTTTCTATTTTTATGCACTCCGCGGATGCTGTTCTTGGAAACATCGCGACGACGCTCGTAAGATAAAAAGCGAGAAGAACGAATCTCGTTCCCGGAATGCACGAAAATTGGCTTGAAAATTTTCTCAAATCCAGCCTAAACGGCGAGCAAACAGACGAAAGAAAATAAAGAAGCGATTGATAATGACTATTCTATACTGGGAATTTTGGCGTTACGTGGAGGTCAAACGAAACGATGTCATCGAGCTCGAAATCCGAGATAACCCACGAATCGAGTCAAATTTTCGGGCAACCTCAAAACAGCCAACCCAGTCGGGGCAGGGTTAATAACATCGTACCTGCGCGCACGCAACGATATTTGCTATGCTAATGAGCGCCTTTTCGCGTGCACTCTCTCTCTCTCCCTGCGATTGTTTGCCGTCCACTTGGCCCTGCGACGCGCGCAAAGCGACGCAAAGGGAAAAGAAATCACTCGGCAAACTGCTCTCTCTCTCTCTCTCTCTCTCCCACATAGCCGGTGCCATTTTTGCGCGCAAGCTGCTTCGGGCCGCGAGACCGTGTGTGCCCAAGAAATGGAAAGTGATTTTCTGTTTGCTCTTGAAAAAAAAAATGCACGGCGAAAAATGCGTCGAGCGCCCGACGGTTTCCTTTTTAAAAATTCAACGATATTTTTCGATCGGTCAATCAACGGTTTTATTTATCGAGGAGCGCGCGCCGATGTTTACTATCGTACTCGACGATTGAAAACTTTGGATGATGCTGCGCGCGTGCATAATACCGAACTGTGATCGGACTTGTAATTAGCGCACCGCGCTTTAAAAATAGAATTGCATTATACGAATACTTGCGGCAAGGATATAACGGACGAAAATAGCCTTTTATCCGATTATTAATTTATCGAACAATTGATATTCCAGTCGCGGAAAATTCGCGAAAATCTGCGAATATCGAACGCGAGCTTCTAAGCACGGTCGTTGTTTTAGGATGCAAATGTCTTACTGTCGGATGCACGTACATACTCTATTCCCTAGTCTCTCTTCTCGGAAAATGTATCACAGGTAACTGCTCGAGAAATCTTAGTGTTTCGACTAAATCGTGTAAAGTGAATAATAGTAGTTCTTTTTTAAAAATAATAATCCAACAGAGGTATTTTTAATCGAGATTACTCGTGTAAATTATTAATAAAGATAAAGCGGAAATTTTTGTTAGTTTTTGCAAGTTGCAGTTTGACCGAAGTTACATATATACCCAAAGAGAAGAATTTTCATTCAAGTTGTCTGCTTTGAGTCACGTAAAATTTGCAAGGCACAATATTTATAAATGTTAGAACGATCGGCAGTCGTTTTCAATGAAGTACAAGACAAAACAAACGCATCGCACACCTGCAGCACTTTACTTTTTTGTAATATGTAAACGCAAAGTATGTCTTTTGTTTGACTAATTCTTTAGTTATATTTTACGAGCCTTTTATACATTTCATCCAACGAGCCTACATTTACCAAAAATATAAAATCACAATCAGATATATGTATTTATGTAAAGACAAAACAAACGCATCGCACACTTGTAGCACTTCGCGTACACGACAAGTTACATTTCCTTTTATTTTACGATGGTTATGTATAATATGTAAACACAAAGTATGTCTTTTGCTTGACTGATTTTTTAGTTATATTTTACGACACGAGCCTTTTATACGTTTCCATCCAACAAGCCTGCAGGGGAAGAGAGAGATTAGATTAGGTGACTTTCATTTACCAAAAAGAAATTTAATGTGGTAAATCCTATAGAAGCATACATTAAATGCTTGTACATAGGTTGGCACAATATTTACAAAACTAAAAAGCTACTAGACAAAAGATAAGATATAATCTTAGAAATAATAAGAATAAAACATTTGCACAAAATAATGCGAGACCGCAATAACAATTTGGTAATTTTTTTACACACAGATTTGAAACATAATTAGAGCCATAATTACTTCTTAAGTACTTTTCCAACTTATTTTTAATACTTTCCTTACTGCTAGTTAGTTTTTAACTCATTTGGAAGATCATTGAAAGCATGTATAGCTACCACATAAGTTCTCTTATCACTAATCCCTTTTTTTCATTGCTGGTAATTGAATTGTTTTATATCTAGTGTTTATCGCTGTTCTAATGAACATTTCTTTTAAGGTTTCATAATGATACATCAAACACGTCTGTTTATATATTTTGTTAATACTTAGAGGATCGCTTACATAATAAGTGAATATTCACTTATTGCACGTGGAAGACTTTTGACATGGCGAATAAGTGCATATGCACTTCGAATAAGTGAATTTTCACTTATTCTACTTTAGAGAGACAAATACAGAGTGTACAATAAAAACTAAAGAATAAAATTTATGTAAATGTGTAAAAAGTGTGTAAAAATAAAATTCAGAGAGAGAGAGAGAGAAAGAGAGCTATAGATTACGTACCAAAAAGCGCAAACAATTAGAGCACTTGGCAGCGCAAGACACTCGTTATAGTTTGAGCGGGAGTGATTAGCGGTCGCTGCATGCCTCCCGGCTGGAAACAGCACGTTCACCGAGTGGGAAAAATATTGTAAATAAATATAAAAACGGAACTCCGGCGGACCGCGCAGCAGAGTCTGAAGTGGGCGCGCGCGCGGAAAGTTGCCTGTCGATCTAATGGGAAGCGCGGAGCCCGCTCGCTTTATTTTCTTTTTTTTTTTTCTCTCTCTCTCTCTCTACTCCATAAGCGTGTCGAAAGCCAGCGAGCGCAGTCATCGACGCTTAATTGGCTCTTCACACACGAATCACGTATAGCGATTGCCATAAGAGCGCGGCCTGCTTTCCGAGCGCCGAGGCCCTCCCCGCGCGCGCGCGCGCGAATCCAAGAGAGCTCCGCCAGTTTCACGGCAATTAGCGAGCTTCCGCCCGGCGCCTCTCCTCCCTCCTTTTCGGCGCTCTTGCAACAAATTCGCTTCTCCGGGCGTCTTTCTTTTCTTTTTTTCAAAGCGACATTTCCATTTTTTCAACGAAATCTTACAGCTCGGCCCGCGGGTAGCACCGATGTTTATTCTTCTCGTCGACTAACGCTAATGTATGCGAGCGTCAACAAAAAAAAAAAGACGCGCGCGGCAAAACATCGACGGTAGCTTTGAGCGCGTCGAAAATCATTCATAATATGCTAATTAACGAACTCGCGCGACCTTCCCGGCCCGAAGGGAATTCTCTCCTCGACTTTGAAACTTTGAAACTGAATCGGTGCTAATGAGTGGATATCGTTAAAACGACGCTTTCGTAAGAAAGTAATAAATTTATTAGAAAATACACGCTAGATCAAGTGTCTTGGCTTTGGCCGCTGTTCAAAGAGACAACAAAGTAAACGGACATGTAATGAACACTGTTCCTCGGCCGGGCAAAAAAAACTAAAGTATAAGCCTACGTGTCGAAAACACGAACGGCCGGCGATTTCGTCATTGTGGGTAAGTGCAGGAGACGCAGCTCGAGTGCTAACGAGCGATCCTCGCTGAACTTCGCATATTTCTTCAAATCTTTTCAAAGCGTATATACGAGCGAGCGCGCTGCCTTTTATAACTGCGGCGCGGCCAGTATTATTCTAATTAGGTTGCGCAAGCCGGCGATCGCCCGTTTTTACAACGTTTTTAGCGAGCGTTACGCAAAAATCTCGTGGAAAAATTCTTTTCAATTCTTTGCCTTTGTTTGCCCGCTCCGGCGGTGTTTTCATACTCGGCTAATCGCCTTTGGCTCGTCGGAGCGGCTCTTTTTTTTTTTAATCAAAACATTCCTTTCGAAATTGTACTTTGAAGTTGTTGCAGAATATTTTGACCGTTAAGGGGAGCAGCGTCGTTTCGGAAATGGTAAATGAGAAAGTTATCCGTCAATGAAAAATTGAACGATCCGTCATAATGAATTTCAATTACATTAAATTTTGACAATGGCAGCTGGTATAGTACTGTGCACTAACTAATTCCGGGAAAAAACTGTTGAAGCTCGACGAAAAAACGGCGGCCATCCATCTTCTATCGCGCGATTGTGTAAAAAATTATAAAAAAAAAGAACGCAGTTATCATCGAAGATCAAAATTCTTTATCTAATCGGATAATTGCATTGTTTGCACCCGGTCCGATGTCTGCCTACGTCATAATCGAGCCTCGCGCGCTCCGCAAAGCAGCGCGTCGTAAACGGCTCTCGGGCCGCGTTAAAGAGGTATATCCTGAAAACTGCCCATGAAACATGCAGCTCGTCCAATTGTTTTTAATGGAGAGCGCCTCGTTTTTCGCCGGCGGCACACCCCCCCGCGCGTATAATATTTCGAATAAACGCGCGCCTCTCGCGCGCGAGATCACTCAATTATTCAGGGCCGTCGTTCTCTCTCTCTCTCTCACTCTCGCGGGGGCCGTAAGTACGCGCGTCACTTTCCGTTTGCGAAACGCAAACAAATGGCCTCCCGTATACGGGCCGTATATACAGCCCGCGGGGCGCATGCGGCCCGAGTAATAATTCGATTCCCCGGAGCTTTGACGTTTTTACATTTTTCCGTTTCCGGAAGCCGCGCGCGCAGCCCCCCGACTTCCTCTCCCTCCGCCGACTTGTCTTGCGAAACATTTCTCTAACCCCCTCCCGTCCCCCAAACTTTTATACTCTGCATCATCATTTGCTCGATGCTATTGACACCCTTTCCAGGCGTATTCTTGCACTTTCGATCGTCGTGGGATTAAGCGGTGTTGGTTAATCGATTGTTAAATTGATAAATTTCAAATTTTAATTGAAAATAAAGGCATAAATCACGCGTATCTATGCAGCATTATAATTTTGAGAAAGAAAAGCTTTATTACTGATCATTATTCATGGAAAACAATTTGTAAACTTCATTCGGCTCTCATTAAGCCGGCCAGAAAGCAGTTTACCTCTGTGCAGAATGTAATTTACAGCTGCAATCAAAATAATGCAGCCGAAAATAACAATCTTGTTTCGATAAAAGTGCCCAGCTTTTGAATCAGTGCATCATGCAGTGATTTAAGATATCAAAGCGATTGATATAATTCGTTGGAATAACGTTATACAAAATTTCCGCCGCGAAAAGAATCTGCGTTTTAAGGCTCGATTAAAAACGGCGGAGAGGCAGAGAGAGAGAGAGAGGGAGAGGTTTCATTCTGATATTTTCGGGAAGAAATGGTAAAGAGGCGCATCTCCCCGTCCTCCACCTGCAATTACGCGCGAGCGCAGAGTCTGCGCGCAGAAATCAGCGGGGCTTTTCAGCGCGCGGAGCCATAAAAATAAACATGCATAGATTTTTACGTGCCTTGCAACTCTCCTCGTCATTTCCATTTCTCTCTCTCTCTCTCTCTCTCTCTCCTCCCCTCAGCCGCACAACAACTGTATCCCCTTCTCGACAGCGATTCGCGCGCCGTACACTCTCGCACACACACACAGAAGGCAGGCACCCGCAGCAGAGCGTACAAAAGCCTCGGGAACAGCTGTCTCCGTCTCTGTCTGGAGAGAAAGGCAGCCTGGGCGTTTTCACTCGTTAACCTCGCGACTTAGCGCCTGGTGGCGGTGGCGGCGGCGGCGGCGGCCGACTCGCTGATTATTCATCATCGCGCGGCGAAACAGAAGAAAAAAGCCCGGAGAGAATGGCGCACGAAACTCTGGGGGTGGAACGTGGAAGAGAGAGAAAAAAAAATAAAAACAAAGCTGCTGCCGCGCCACCGCCGCCGCCGTTGTACATAAGAAGCGCTGATAAAGACGAGGCCGAGGAAAAAAGGCAGCAGCAGCAGCAGCCTGCAGGATAACGTCAAATTCCATTTCCTTTTGGATATATCCAGGAAAAAGTCTGAAGCCACTCGCGTAACAAATGTATACGTATACAACGCAATCCTGCGGGAGGATTAATTTTTGCGTCCCCCTCCCCCCGCGTAGTAGCGCATCTCCCGACGGACCTCTTTGTTTATTTCTTGCGTATATCTCGCACTTATCGCGGGCTTATTGTTGGCCCCGGCTATTGTTCTTAAACCCGGCGAGTCGTTTTTTTTTCTTTTCTTTTTTCGGGCCACGCCGCAATTACACGCACGAGATGCTCCCGCTCTTACGGCTAAAGTGTGACTTATATTGAAAGGCAAAGCTGACGTCACCGAGCTACAACGGTCAGTCAATATTGGAGGCTTTTTCATTTATTGACAGGAGACTCGTGTTCGCCGCTTTCCGGCCGAGCTGGATATTTTATTCTCCGACTTTATTATTTAGCAAATTACGACGCGTAATGCTGACGAGAACAGTTCCTTTGTGATTCAATAGAGAAACTTTTTACGGATAACACAACGGGAATTGGGAAATTAAACTTTTTTTTTGTGTGTTTTGTTTTTTTTTTCATATTTTTCCCAATATATTTTCGGGCCTGCGAAGAAGTGCACTCTTGAAGTTGTTAGCCGCAGACCAGCTCTGAAGGATTATAGCACTTTGGCTCTTTAAAATATCAAAGGAAAAAGCCAAGAGAGAATGAAAATATATCCTCGGGGCAAACATGTTTCATAATAAAATTCACTTAACGTCACTGCGAACTGAAAATCGAAAGAGAGTTTATATTTTTCCTGCAGAAAATGCTCTCCTCGAAAATATCCTCCGCAATAACTATTAATTTAAGAGAGAAAAAAAGAACGCTCAACGTTTCGGTAATAATTCTCGGTTAACTAGGCTCTTAAATTTCGAGTCAATTAAAAGTATGTTTCGAGCCAAGAAAACTGGGCTGCATTCGAAGCGAGACATCCAGTCTTTTGCATATGAGAAAAGGCACGATCCTCCAGTAGATCTCGAGTCTGAAATAACACAGACGTAGGAAGGACAGAAATAAGGCATCGCTCAAGCCCGACTAGTATGTATGGGCGCAATTTTCAATTTTCCGCTTAATATTTAGCTCGGTGCTCGGGCAATGAAGCGTGCCGAAAACCGAAAACAAGAGTGTGCCACTTGGCTCCCTCCAGGTTCTTTTTCCCTCGTCCCTCGTCGTCGAAGGCGAGATGATGTACATAAATTGTCTCCGACCGAGCTGCGGGAAAACGATTTCGCGCAGCTGCTTTTTCCTCCTCCTCTCTCTCTCTCTCTCTCTCTCTCTCTCTGCATCTTTCTCTAGCACCTTATATACACTGGTCTTTGTAACGGACAGGATTTTCTTTATACTTTTGCACTGTTTTCGAATAAATTTTCTCTCCTGGACGGCCTTCGAAACGAAACAATTTTTCGCGATCGTCCTCTCGTGAAATTTATTACGGTCGTCTCAATTAATTGTGCATTAGTCGAGCTGTCTTTTAAAACTTGTACACTTTTACGCGTCAGTAAAAGTAGGCGCTGGTGAAACGTCGATTATGATGTACGTTGGAGCTATGTGTCATCCTTGTGTACTGCGAGAGCTTTTGCGTGTTTTCACCGCCGCTGTTTTAGCTCGTAAAACGATACGAACACTTTTCCGCTTCTAATTTTTCACGGCCACTATTTCGATTCGAGCCAATCGATGGATGCTCATTGAAAAATGTTGCGTGCTTTTCCTTCGCAAATTCTCTCACTGAATATATATGCAATGCACACATCGGGCTCCTATTATTATTCGCTTCTTTTCAAGCTGTATTAAGTTAATGCAGAGTTTTCACTTTAAACATTTTCTCGGAACGTTGCTCTTGAACGAAATTTAAAAGTAAAATGACTTCTTGATTCAGATTTATATAGGCAAAACGTTCCTTACGCGACGGAGAGTGACTCCTCTTGAAACTTGTTGCTGCAATCTGCTCCGTTGGCACTCAAAATGTATTAATCAAAATTTTAATCTTTGATAATGAGAGTTTATGTTGCTGGTCTAGAATAAATGAAATACGCCTGAATGAAAAATGTCGTGAATTCGTTCCTTTTGAAATAAATATAATATTCTCCAGGAGTAAATAAATATTCAGCAGCGTTAAATAAGAGAAGAGAAGTAAAGTGAATCGAAAAAAGTGAACTTGTAAAAAAAACTAGTATTTCTCCTCGAGCGCCGAGCGCATAAACAAATCCATATATCCACGCAATTATTAGAAATTGAAGTGAGAGAAAAATTTTTTCCAGAATTTCCATGCAAATCGGCTTGTCAAGAGGAAAACGCGAAAAAGAGGATAAAAAGTTCTGCCTGCAAGTAAGAGAGAGAGAGAGAGAGAGTGGAGGAGGGAAAGAAATGAGTATACAGCAAGAGGCAAGAGTGAAAAGGGGGCGCACAAGGTAAAGACTCTCTCGCTCCTACTTTGTCCTCCCTTGGCAGCTCTCTCTCTCTCTCTCTCTCTCTCTCTCTCGTTCGCTCTTATAAAATCCATATTCTCCATGAGAGAAACAAGACGCGGGAGGCGGGCGGCAACGAGGGTTAAAAGGAGAGACGCCAGAGCAGCAGCAGCAGCAGCAGCGGCAGCAGCGGCAGAGCCTCGGGCGAGTCTGCGCTCGCATTACTACGGCCCTGTCAACTCTCGCTCGGCAGGCGCCCCGAACCTCCGCCGCGCCACCCCTCTCGTTCATTGACCGCGTTTTTCGGAGCGCCGATAACGAGCGAACGTGCAGCGATTTCCTCGTTCCCGCGCCCGCCCGCCCGGCCGCGTCTGCACGCGACTCACTTTGCGTCCACCTCTCTTTTTTTTTTGCCGCCGAACACTTGCCGCGAGACTTTCCCCCGCGCGCGCACCACTTTTGCTTTCACCTCGGCGCGCGCGCGCGCGCGCGTGCTTTCGCAAACATTTGCAAAGCTCGTTCTTCTTCATTTTTTTCTTTCGAGGCGATCGAGCGCACAAACTGAAAACGCTCGGCCCGCGGAGGACGAGTCGCGCGCTCCGGGATAAGAGAGCGGCGGAGCGCTTACATTTTTATCGGAGTCGGATGCGCGCCCGTCGCGGCGCGACGAAAAGTAACGCGTGCCCGTGCATTTTCGTACGCTCCCCGGTGCGGCGGCCCATCCCGAAAGCCGCATCGTCGCGTCGACATAATCCAATACATATACACGAGATAATGGTCGAAAATGACGGTGTATGCGGAATAGAGAGGAGGAGGAGGAGGAGGAGGAGAGGAGCCGGATCAATAATGGAGGACGCTAAAGGCTGCGAGGTGAATGCGAACGCGTCTCTACGCATGTGTGCATGCGACCCGTCCGCATTCGGGCTCTCTATATCTCTCTCTCTCTCTCTCTCTCTCTCTCTCGCCTTCGAATTTACTCTTAATCATGTTTTCCGCCTGCTTTCTTTTTCTTTCTCAACCCGAGCACTCTCGCGTATCCGTGGTGGGAAGCTCATCGTTAATGGGGGGGCGCGCGCAAAACTCTAATGTATACGATAAGCGATCGACGCGCGCGGGATCGAGGAACAATTGCGCCGAGGTGGGGAGGGTGTTGGAAAGCTCCTTTTACAGGGTGCTCGCTCTCGGCCGCGTTCGGGAACTATGAATAAAGCGACGTAGAAGGCGAGAGAGCGCTTGGCACGGACGCAGCAGGCCGCGCGGAGCAGTCGAAACTTTTAGCTTTTTCCATCCGTCTTCCCCCCCCCCCCCCCCCCCC
>UCOM01002772.1:0-23088 GCA_900474385.1 Ormyrus pomaceus | reverse complement strand
GCCGCTGCTGCTGCTGGCTGGCTGGCTGGCTGGCTGGCTGGCTGGAGAAAGGAGGGAGGGAGCGCTTCGCCGATCACGTGGTGCGGCCGTGTCACGTGGCGCTGCTAACTCGCGGAGAGTCGAGAGAGCGCCGTCGCCGCCACCATGATATGCGCGCATTCCTCCCGCATGACGGCCGGCTCCGTGAATGACCGGCACGTCACCGCCGATTTCTTACTTTTATTTCCGCGGACGAGGCCCGAGACGCTCCCCACCGCCGCCGCGTCGGCACGACGGCCGTCCGCGCTCTCCGAGCGAAAACCCGATGTGTCATCGCGAGAGAGTCCGGCTGACTGCTCGAGGAGCCGGCTCCCGAGCCAGTGTCACTCGCGCGGCTAGCCGACCCCCCGAGCACTTCCGGGCCACCGCCAAGCGGGTGTAATCGCTTATTCAATAGGCAGCTGGCCAGCGCGCAACCCGTCGCCCAAAGCCGGACACGCGACGCGAGTGTGGGCCCCCGATGCGCCCGAGAGTGCACGCGCGCGCGATTAACAGCGGTGCTCGGGAAAGGTCAACGGTCATCGCGCGTCCATGCGCCGCCGCCTCGGGGCCCAATTTCCATGGAGTCGACGCGCGAAGAACGGTCGAGTGAATCCGGCGCCTCGCGAAAAAGCGCGGCCAACGGCTGGGACACTATGGGCAAGATTCAGTACTGGCACCCAGAAGGTACCGCAACAGATAAATATCCTCTATTCTCATTTTTCACTCGCTCTGTCGTGTAGACCGGTAAAGCTTTGCATTGCTCTCATCGTAGTTTTTTTTTTTTTTTTTTTTTTATCATCGCGCCATTTAGTCATTCGCTGTGATGATCGGACACTCAAAGAGCGCAGTGATAAAGTATAGGAATGACAAATTCCGCGTTGACTCAATCGTAATTCAAGTAGGTCATCCTGACCATTTTGTTGTCAACGGGGTGTTGAGGAACACATCTGTCTCGCTTGTTGCTCCTCGGCCGACGTCAATATTTCACTTTCAATCAGCGAAATATGAATTTGAATCATCGAAAAGCATCGATATCTCTCTCTCTCGCTCCTCTCCGCGTTTCATCCCGCGAATTCCGCTAAATCCGCTTAGCCAATTATTCAATAGAGAGCAATAAACGCGGTTGAGATCAATGAAAATTCGATTCGAGCTTTTTCTCACAAACGGTTGAAAACAAAAGTGACTTGCACGAAATCGATCGAGCATCGGTTCCACCAGACATATAGATAGTCTCGCAAGCTCCGCTTAAAATAGTGAATAAACATAAGACGCCGCCTTATTTATAGCCGCTGCAGCGGCTGGACCTTGTAAACAATAATCTATTATTACCCGGCCATCTGAATCGAGCAGCGGGAGTTCTCGCGCCGCGGATATCGAAAAGGTGACGACGGCGAGCACGCAGCGCGGTTCGATGAATCGCGATGAATCACGCGCGCAGCCGGCGTTTTTAAAATTCGTGACGTACATCGAGAGCGTCTGGAGGAACGCTCGTTCCGGCTTCGGGGAAGTCCTCAGCTGCTAAGGCGGTAAGAGTCAGTCCCGCCGGCTGATTCAGAGCCATCGATCCCCCGAAATCCATGGAGCGCGCGCGCGGCGCTCGCTGCTGGAGGCGCTGTGGAATGCGCCGAGTGCCGCGCCGCCCCCTCCTCCCCCGTTCGGGCTTCGCGGTGTGTGCCGGTCGCATTGTCGCGAAGATAGAGCACAGGCAGAAGGAAAAGCGAGCGGATAGGAGAGAGCAGCGCGGTTGAGGCAGGTCTTGCGCTTACGGCGAGATCAATGCACTCGTCGATGCGCTCCCTCCCGACGGCCTGGCCGTCGCGGCCGCAGCGAGGCGCTCAGTCGGCTCGGGACGCTCGTCGCGGCGATGTCGTCGTCGTCGTCGTAGTCGTCGTCGTCGTCGCGAGGGACCAGCATGTACTTCGATAGCCTCTATTACGAGGCCCCGGAAGATGAAAAGCCCGGCCGCTGCAGCCCCGAGCTGCAGCCTAGCGGTGGCGGTGGTGGCGGCAGCGGCGGCGGTAAGTCGGCCTGTCCTTGACACAGATTCGCCGAGCCGAGAGCAAGGAGGGACGGCTCCGGCTGCGCAATGGCGGAGGTACGAGCATCGAAAAAAAATCCGCGAATTGATGCTGCTGCTACTGCTGCCCGCTGCCTGCGTAAACGGGTCTTTGACCCCTCTCTCTCTCTCTCTCACTCGGTGCAGCTGTTATTGATCGGGCCGAGGACTCCGAGCAACATTGCTCCGCAGCTCTCGAAAGCGCTCTCTCCTTCTTTTCGCTTCCATCGGGACACCTGCTCCGCTTTTTAGCGCCCGCAGGCTGCTGCTGTTCCATGGCGACCGCAGCACTTACTACCGCCCGGGAACGTCCGACTCTCGAAATGAGGAATTCAATCAAAAGCCACTCGAAAGGCTCCGGAGACTTTTTTTTTTTTTTTTTTACTATTTATTGCTAGGAAAATGTGTCAAGTGAATGTCTCGCGAAATCGAGCTGGATTATATAACTTATCCTTTTCCGCTTTATGACATCTCGAGAGACACGTTTATCTCCTGCCTCCTGTAAAAACGATATTATACGTCGCATTAGAAAAAGCTCCGCATCGAGACGCAATTTATGTTCATTGAAAAGAGAGCAATCAGATTGTTGAGATTTGGAATAAAATTTCTCGTGTCGCGAGAGTACTGTTGATTGCCCTGAAATGATCTTGAGCTGTTTCTGGGGTCGAATTAGGGCCGCTCGATCGTACAGGTTGACCCAGTGAAGCAGGCGTGCTTTTCTTTTTTCTTTTAAAGCCCCCCCAGACTGAAAAAAAATTGCTCTACAAAGAAAAAAAAACGCGACGTTCTCAAACGGCGGAAATGATAACTAAAATTCATTCCGCGTGAAATATTGACATTTTTATGACTTGCAGGCCAACAAGGACAGCAGGGGGAACAGGAGTTGGCGACGAAAATGCTACAGATCCAGAGCAAAAGATTCTATCTGGACGTGAAGCAGAATAAACGTGGCAGGTTTATCAAAGTTGCTGAGGTACTAAATTTTCTTTAATTAAAATGTTAAATAACGAGTTCTCACTTTTGCTCTACGCGCGTTGTTAACGAACCTTTTTCTTGGTATTTCAGATCGGAGCTGACGGGAGAAGAAGCCAAATTTTCCTGGCACTCAGTACCGCCTCAGAGTTCCGGGATCACCTTTCGACATTTAGCGATTATTATGCATCGTTAGGTAATTTATGCTCGATATAATTTCAGAATAGCAGTCTCCAACATTTTTTTTTAACGTTCAAACAGCCGTGAAATTTTAATAAACTTTCTCTTATAAATATTCAACAAATTGATAACTTGTACAATTGTCACTTGAAATTTTACAAAACTTGTGTAAAATTTTGCATTGCTAAAATGAAAAGTCAGCAATTTGGTTCTATTCGCAATTCTTCTAATATTTAAATATACTTTGAGGAAAGATCTAGAGTTTAATTTATGTTACGGTTTTAAGTAAGTAATTATTTAATCCTAATATTAGGTAAAAGTCAACTAGACAATATAAAACTGGCCTCTTAAACCATTTGTTTCTGAAGAAAATGAAGGTGACCATGAGAATGTGCCAAAAACTAGTTCGTTCTAGATTACCAAAACAATGTATTATTTAGTTACTTTGTTTTTAGATTATAACTCATAAATTTAGTGAGGATAATTTAAAATAATTTAACGCGCTCACAAGATAAAGTCGTTATTAATTTATATATTTTTTTTACCAAATAGTAAAATAATGATTTATTAATTAAAATGAATGAAAACATTTGAAAGAACATTGCTTGAATAAAACAATTAATTAAACTCGTATTGATCCACAGGCCCTCCGAATCCGGAGAACGTACCAGACGATGGGAAGCTCAAGTCGGAAATGATGGTGAAAGACAACAGGCGATACTATCTGGACCTGAAGGAGAACTCACGCGGCCGTTTCCTGCGGGTGAGTCATCCTGTATGTACCGACCAGCAATTAATCATGTTTTTCTATATCACTCTATCGAAACTAACTGTTAAAAAATAATGAGAACATGCATGAGTTGCTCAGCACGCAAAAAAGATGCACGGCGCACGCCCGGTGCGCACATCTCTGTACTATGTTGCAGCATTTGTTGCAGGTATCTCAGACGATAACTCGAGGAGGCCCAAGGACACAAATCGCGATACCTGCCCAGGGCATGATCGAATTCCGCGATGCGCTCACGGATTTGCTCGAGGAATTCGGCACGGACGACGGCGGCTTCAAGGGCGACCTACCCGATGGCCGCTACATGCGCGTCGACAATAAAAATTTCTACTTCGACATCGGCCAGAACAACCGCGGCATCTACATGAGAATCTCCGAGGTGAGTCTATAGACTTTTCTTGCCTTTCTAGGTCGCTTTTCGAAAACACAAAGACTCAAAGAAAATTATTGATTTAAAACTTCTTTAGAGCTTTGAAAAAGCTTTCAGCAAACAAGTCTATTTGTGTACATTGTAGACTACTTGTTAAGAATAATATATAAAGCTTTACTTTTTTAATTTTAACGTAAACGTACATTCCTTACGATAGTTTCCTTTTAATATAATATTTAATGAGTTCTCAAATTAGCTTATTAATTGATTGACAAAACATCAACTTCAAACTTATGTGTGAATGTTTACATCCTAGTTTTGCGACTATCTTGATTTAAGCTCGAATCAAAATTTAAAATCATAAATTATTGCTGCATGAATTTGTTATTTATTAATTCACTTGAATTGCATTCTTTCTTTCACTATTCAATAAAAAAGAATTTCGATAAAGTAAAACTAAATATTTATTAAAAATAATAGCAACTTTAAAGTTATTTTGTGTTTTCATTAATAAATAGAGAATGAGGCTACAGTAAAATTTCAAGACAAATAGTCTTATAATTAGTTCTCGAACTACTATTATTCTAATGTTAGAATTGTGTCATCATGCATTAAACTGGAGCAAATTAATGCTTGATTCATATAAGAGATTGCAACAGCTGAACGTACGTAAATTGTAATTTCATAGAGCATTTCTCTAAGCAAATGATTGCTAAGGCACTAGAGATTAATAAAATAATGAAAAGGAAAAGATCTGTTGTATTCGATTTGCTAATGTAACATGGAATTCGCAGGTTAAGACCAACTTCAGGACGGCCATAACCGTGCCGGAGAAGTCCTGGGCGAAATTTCGCGACGTGTTCGCCGACTACTGTGAGAAGATGAAAGAGGGCGGGAGCGGCCTCGCAGGCGGCATGAGCGGCGGCATGGGCGGAATGAGCGGTATCGGCGGCTCCTCGGGCGGTCCGAGCAACGTCCTCGGCAACGACAACAAAGGCCAGGGGGTGGCGCAGGTATCGTCGCCGTCCGGCACTTCGCAGCAACAGCAGCCTAATCCCAATCCAAACCTAGACTCTCCTCTGATCAAGTGAAAAAGGCTTTAACTTAACACGAACTTTGGAAATTTACATCTATAACTCGTTTATTCGACTCGTTATGCGTACCTAAAGAAAAGAGCGTACTAGAAAGGAAATGAGAAAACTATAACTAAATGAAACGTCTGTCAGAGAATAATCATCGAGAGTCGAGAGACATCCATCATCGTCTTCTTCTTCTTCTTCTACTCCTCCGTCGTCGTGGCCGTGATCTTTCTGCAAAGCAGAAGCGCCAAAAGCTGCTAAGTGTGTGAACGAAAAAAAGATATCTAATTTCCTGCTGCCCCTTGAGACGGCCGCTCGAACTCCTTTGAAAGGACTCGAGCGACCTGGTGATTTCTCGCGCTTAGGATCATCGATTATAAAACAAATGTCTTGAGTGCGTATGGTATCATACATGCTTCGACACGTGTATGTTACTTGCGTATGCTATATATATGTGTGTGTATATATATTATTAAAATGGCGACGCAGCGAGTTGGGAGAAATTTTTTTTTTTTTTCATCGATGAATTACTGATTACTTGATCTTTTGATGATGTGCCCGTGCGATTTAAAAAAAATGATATAATGAAATCCTAGACGGATACGAGTTGCCATCGATTAACGTTATAAATCCTACCGTTCATTTCCTAATTATTCGCCGGGTGAAGTATGACAATGATATACGCGTACATAATTACATTTGCAAATAACCTTCATTTAGATTCGATTATTTAATAATGATGATGAATTCAATGGCTGCGAGCACTTTTTAATTAACTTTCGATCTTTTGCAACTCTTTGCTCTTCAATGCATTTCGTCCAATCGAGAGATTCCTTATAAGGGAAATGGACTGTAGTAAAGGTTACGTTACAATTGAATTTGATCGTTTAGATTTTATGGATAAATAGTTGTTATTATAACGATCGCATCGCCCTGGAACAGAGCCGAGCATCGACCCTTCCAGCCTCGCTCTTTGCTCTTTGATAACAAGCTCGCAAACAAGAGTTGCTATTGTGCTCTCGACAAGTGAGAAGTAAAGAAAAAAAAAGAATAAATTAATATTAATTAATTGTTTTTATTATAAGGGAGAAATTATTATATTATAAAATGATGAGCCTCTGAGGCTTTTTATGAAATGCGTTCACAAGCTTTCGGATGTGAGCGTCCTTGATTTTTTGACGGGTGGCTGCTGACAAAAGGGTGGCTCTCGTCCCTTTCCTAAGCGACTGTTGATCGGTCCTGTACACTGTGACACCGTACATTCGTTTGCAAAACTGAAGAAAACGACGTCTCTATTAAATAATAATAATGAAATAATATATAAACATAGGGAGAAAAATGAAGAGATGCTAGACCCGTACGAATCTATATGATATTTACATTATATAACGTTAATTATGTTGCGCCCCGTTGAACACTGCAGGCAGAAAAAACCACACGGACACACACGTGCATATACTGTATATAAAAAATTTTATATATCGTCTATGTATACCGTGTGTAAATACATTGACATGAAGAGAAAAATGATGAAATCAATATTTGTAAAAGACATGGACACTTACAGAAAAAAACAAACGACACGTACACTTACATTTTACATGACACTACACTACAAGTACACGCATACACACACGCAGACACGTGATACGGAAGTTGCGTACCTAATTTACGTTACGTTTTGAGGTCGACGCGGCCGACTTTTAACACATTTGCATATTAGGTATGTATTATACGAAGGCATATTAGGTATTTATATAGAATCTATATAACTGTATAATTGTAACGAAATGCCAATGTCTGGCGGGACCCAGAAGAATTGGCATTCTAAATTTGATGACAAAGGCATACAACACTGTACTTGCGTGAATGAGAAAAAGAGCGAGCGGAAATATTACTAAAATAGAAAGCTATTGGATAGTTTCTTTCTGTACTGTTCTCAGAATCAGTCCACAATCGATTATAATCTTTCTTTATACTTATTGTTTTTTCCATGCTTATACATAGATTATAATAATGGGAAGATTATAGAATGGATACTAATCGAGTAGTGTGAGAAATTGGCTGATGCTTCTTCTGGGTCCCTTCTTTTGGACGCAGGAAGATAGATGATGGAAAAAAGGGAATGCTTCACAAAGACCTTTATAAAATGATACGCGACAGAGAAAAAGTGCAGGAAATACGACAAAAAAAGCATACAAAACAAAAAAGAAAATACAAAAGTGTGTAAGAGAGCTGGTTGTTAGAAATAGTTTGGTGTTTCGTTTGCTGTTTTACATCGTTGCATGGCGGTTGACGGTCGGCCGTTGCCGGCGACTGCGATTTAAACGTCTAGAAGTGAAAACTTTAAGTGAACCAGAAGGTTTCACTATTAGTCGACCTATGCTCGTGATTGACAATGGGATAATCATTGCTGTTATTGCGGTCGCTGCTAAATAAATGAAAAGATAACTACATCTCCGGCGATGTTCTCGCGCAGTTGCGATTGAAATTTTCGAGTTCGTAACACGACTCGTTAAGACAAAAAAAAAACATTTATAAATCGAAACACTGCGAGTTTAAGCCAAATTTCAAACAGTGCTGATTTTTTTGAATAAAAACTACAGAAAAAGCAGCTGATGATTTTTTCTTCTTTTCTCATTATATGCACACGAAAGAAAATTTCTATCGTTCTTGTACGAGAGTCGCCAATTGATGCTGCGATTATTAAAATTATATTAATTACGGTTATATTGTCATTAATTATTAACATTATTATTGCGATCATTATTATTATTATTAATTATTATTATTATTATTACGATTATTATTATTATGACTATTATTATTCTACTAGTGTCGTTATTACCAGTACATTACCAGTTATGACCTATTCGAAAGCAACCACTGCCGAGCTTTGACAGTGCGGTTGAATTGGTATTTCGAGTAGGTCAAAAGTCGATGGGCTTTCTCTCACCTTGTAATGAAAGAAATATCCTTTTCCAGCTTCCTATACTTTATCGATCTTTCTAATTCTTACGAACTCGATTTATATTATATATTCTTTTGTGGGTGATGAAAGTAAAACGTTTTGTTTGCCTTTTGTTTATATAAAATATACGCTTTTTTTTTACTTTAAAACGAAAAACACAAGTCTACGATACATTATAAATATACACAAAATATAGAAAAAGAGTAAAATGAAATATTTAAAAAAGAAACCTTTGATCGTGGAAATTTTTTCGGTCCAGCCGATATATATATATAAAATATATAAAATGCGCGACCGCAAGCGTCGCGCGATAACGTGAAAATATATAAAAAAGAAAACTTATACAGTGCGTTCTGCCATTAAAATGCGTGCGTGCGTGCGTGCGTGCGTGCGTCTCTTTTCTCTGTATGTTGCGTGGGCATATCTTTCCCACAAGTGTGATACCGGAGTGTACATTATTTCATCCCTTTCGAGAAGAAAAAAATAAAACTAATCTGCTTGAGAGCAACGCCGCCGTTCGGCGAGTTTGCGGCTGTGCGAGAAAATAATTAAAGGACATTGCGATAAAATATCGTCGAGTCGCAGCCTCGGTGCACGACGGATGCTGGTGTTGGGCGTTCTACGGTTTTCAATAACGATCCTTAAGAGTTAATCACTTTCGAGAAATATCGATATCAGCATAATATTATTGTTATATGATTATCGAGTCACTTTTATCGAGTAAGAGAAAAGCAGGTAAATTTGAGCATGAGATAGCGAAAAGCAACAAAAAATGCAGAAGTATAAAAAAAAAAGAAATAAAGAAAATATAAATAAAGAAATCGTAATGAAATACAAAAAATTCAAAGTCTTTCCTGAAGTTGAAGTTCGCTATTAGCGATTATTTCTTCGGATAGACGTTTCGCCATAGTTCGTAATATTTTAAATTATCAAACAGATGCGAGAAAGATTAAATAAAGTGTGGGCGAGAGACCGCTTGATCTAACGTTTCTGAATCTTCTGTGTAAACGAAAAATTGTGAGAGAAACGTATTGCCGTTTTCTTTTCTCCTTGATCTGTTGGGAACAGGCCTCGCATTTCAATTAATTTAACTTCACTGGTCACTGCGTGCGTTACATCCATTATTGAGAGACAAAACAAATGCTTCGCGTTCTTCATACACATTGAGTGAAACTCTAGCACTTTCTTTAATTCTTCGACTTTGATTGACGGATGCTAAATTTTAAGAAGATTATAATTATCTATGTTGTAGAAGAATCGATCGAAGAAAGTGCTCGGGATTTGAAATTGATTCGAAAGGAATCGACCAGCGACTAGAAACGGACGAATGTGATCTTTCGCCCATCGTTAAAAATCGTAGATAGATATACAGCAAGATGCCATTTATATATAAAAAAAACTTAAAAAACAAGATCGTATAAATATATAAATAAATATATATATATAAATATATATATGCACACGCATACGTGTATGCGTGAGCGTGGGTGTATGTGTGTGTGTGAATATATTAGATGAAACATTCATCGGGAATTGTAAAATCGAGAGAAGTCGCTAAATTCGTTAAGACCTAAATTATGATTACGAGGAATGAGTGGATGATTTAAAAGAAAAAAAAAAGCAAAAAAGAACGTATGTCCACCCGAAAATAATTAAGCAATTGATGCTCGCTCGTTAGTAGAGATCAAAAAAAAAAAGGAAACACGAAAAGCAAAGTAGTATGGCTCACGTTTGGAAAAAAAAATCATCGCCTTGATGTTAAATGTAACACGTTTTACAAGGTAACAGAGCATTTCATTTTATAACATTTCTACTGTCTCTACTTTTATCCCGCTTTTCTCTCTTTAGTTGAATTGACTTGACCGAGCCACTTGTGTTTTTTACGTCATCCCTTAATTACCTAATTGATTAGTCATTTTTGTGCTTCGTTTCGTATCAGCATTTTTTATTTACGTTTTTATACATGTCTCTTCTTTGTACTTTACTTTTTTCACGATAACGCATTTTTCATTTTGCTTCATGAGGCATTAATTTTCAGACGTCTCGTAATAGAATAGGTCATCTTTAATTTTCATACGTTTTAGCTAGACTGTACAAAGTCATTTATTTCCGAGTCAGTTTTCGTGTTTCTTTATAAAAGAAAGATTTAAAAGGACAATTTACGCTCTCAAAACCTTATTATTTTTTTTTTTCGATTAAGGTTCCTTTACTACTTTAGTCGTATACATCAATAGGAAATGTAAAATTTTTAATAACTATTTTAATTTAAGATGGTTTAATAAAGATTAAATTTATCAATTTTTAAAACTTTCCATTAATGATAATTTCAACATGGCTTCGAATTCTAAGCAAGCATTATTATTTTTTGAGTTGACAAAGCCTCTCGTGTCTTATCGAAGGCGACGTCTCGTGTCAGCAGCGAAAGCTCACGGATACTGATGGCTTGGGATTCAACAGGTCTCGAAGAAGCCGAAGAAGAGGCGGTCGGCGCAGACGAGATCGAGCCGCAGAAAAAGCTGTCCCGATGGCAATAAGGAATCAAAAGCTAAGCGAGCCCTGTCTTCGCGCACCGAAGATAGAACTCAGCCAGCACTCAAGATGCCCACTTGTGCCTCCGACGCGAACGTTACCACCGATCCATCCGGCACGATTGCGCACATCGAAATGATCAAACTCTGACTTGTTTTGCACGCGTCGAACGATCACCTTTCATCCATTTAATTTTATCGTTTATTTTTTATTTTTACGAGTCGCGTGTTTGTGTATTGTTTTTTATCTGCACCTTTTTACCTTTGCTGCATTAAAGCTTTCTCACACTTACCTACTTTGCATTAAATTTCAATAAACTATTAAATTCTAACAAATTCGATCTTTCTTAGCAGTAGACAACTTTGTTATACTGTCGTTTTCAATCCTTTACTTATAATAAGATATACTTTTTTTACTAAAATTAATATTTAAAGTTCGTAGGCCTAATGTTGATGTCGGTAAAACAGAAATTGGATGTTAATCTAATGAAAGTTACGATAATTGGAATGGATAAATATGTGCAATTACGGTAGGGAAAACTGTTAGATTATTCATTAATAAATAATCTACCAAATAAAGGCAAAGTACAAGTCATTTATTTAAAAATCATTTATTTAAATTAAAATATAATATATAGTTGATTGCGTACCAAGGGCGAAAAGTAGACCTTTTTTGTTCGATTACTGCAACCAAACGAAGGTAAAAAAGTTCACTCGCCCGTGGTGAACACGTACATTTATTTTCGTGTTATTTTTTTACATAAAAAGCGTGTCTGATTATTTTGCTGTCTCGGCAACTACGCGATAGTTAATGATTAAAATAATTATATAAAAACTAACAGAATTTTTTTTAAAAAGTCCGATTTTGCGCCCTAAAGTTTAAAAATTGTTTTAAAGCGAGTTTTTTTACGTCAAAAAAAAAAAAAAAAAAAGACGAAAATCGTACAGATTTCATAAAAAATAATTTATTTACCTATTATTATTTCACTTGATTTTATATTTGATCAACAAATTCGTTCCATCATTAATCAATCAGTATAAATCAGTCTTTAATTCAGAAGTTAATTCTAAATGTTTATTTACATTGGTACTATAATAATTTATTCATGATTGCTTTGTTCATCTGAAGATTCTTCTTCATCAGTCTTTAAAATCTCTAAATATACAGGTAGCAATTTTGGAAACTGTGAGACTATCATCTCTGCATAATCATTACTATCCAAATAAAGTTCTCTCAACAACTTTTTTGCATAATCTTTGGAAGATCTCTTACAATCTTCAGGTAAGCGGAAGAAGGCAACAGTAGACTGCAACCGAATTGGATATACCTCCACCATATCTTTTCTGAGACATTCACAATTTTCCTCTATTTTTTTTAAAATACATTGTACAAAATCCTGAGATAATTCAGAATATTCACTTTCCAAAAAGATTTCCT
Source organism: Ormyrus pomaceus (assembly GCA_900474385.1). Classification (NCBI taxonomy): domain Eukaryota; kingdom Metazoa; phylum Arthropoda; class Insecta; order Hymenoptera; family Ormyridae; genus Ormyrus; species Ormyrus pomaceus. The sequence goes on along the minus strand of UCOM01002772.1, from coordinate 10,686 downwards.
TCATTTTAAATGAAAGAATTGTAAACAATCGTGGATTCCACAAGACATGTGAAAAAAGAAATTTCAATTCACAGAAGAGTGTACTATCATTTTTACTGGTACAATATTTTACAAAGCAATCTGTAATTGGATTTTCAATCATTTCTTCTTTTCCATACACATATATCATTTCTAAAAGAGAAGAAGCCACACAAATGTCTTTACTCGATATGATACTTTTGCAAAATTCAATGCTTCTTTCCGTTTTATCTAAATTAATTATTCGTTTAACAACATTTTCAAGTTTTTTCATTAGTGATCTATCCTTGTTTAATGACAAGAGTAATATTTCTCCTATTGTTACAAGAACTTCAATATTATCACAGGCACTTATAGTTTTACGTGTTAAATATTTTTTCAAAAGGCGAAATAGAATTCTATAGGTACGTTCAATATCTCGAAAAACTGGAAGGTACCCTGCAGTTCCTTTCATTCGAGTACATTCTCTTAGATTGTGCTATAAGAAATAAGTAAAATATAAATTGAAATTACTTTGTAGTTTAAAATTAATTAATTGATTTAATGTAAAATTAATGAAATGAAGTATTTACTTACAATTAGACTTAATCTTACTGAATATTTTTGATATGCTTCCTTGGAAACTTTGCAGCTAAAATATTTTGTTAATACTTTTGACAGTTCTCTAATTGTATCCTCTTGCAGAAATGAAACATCATTTTTACAAAGACCTTTTAAATCTAATACTCCTGGTGTACCTTTATTATATTCCATTACGGCTCTAAAAATTCTAGCATCCATTCTTGTGATTGATGTATTCAAAATAAGAATACTTCAGCAGATCTTCTAAAAGTGATAAATAGTATTTACTGTCCAATTTGCAATAGTTTTTACCAAACCCTGAGTTATTCTCTTTACCAAACCCTGAGTTAAACAACTTATTTTATTAAAGCATTTTGTTTATATCGCTAACTTTGGAACTGTATTGTTTTTGTTTACAACTAAGTTAAAATTTGTTTACAAATAAAAAGAGGTTAGTTCACCTATGCCAGCGTGCACAGTGTGATGGCACTGATGGCGCTCATACTGAATTACAGTCTGTAATTTTACAGTACAAGCGGCAAAGCGGTATTCAGGCGCACTCCGCGCGCTCTAATTTTATTACACGTATTAGAAATGTATTCCTTATGAGCGTTTCAAACAATTTTTTTTTTTAATTTTTATGAATTCAAAATTTATTTGAATATTTTTTATTATGCAGCATTAAGTAGAAGCTATTAAGATATAGCTATATATTTTTTTTATATCGAAAACCCAATATTTAGTTTTAAAAATTCAAAGAATTCATAATTATGATATTCGAACTATATTGACCAATCAAATCAAGCCTTTAATGCTTCAACATAACCGCTCAACACTTTTTTAAGAATGGGTAATTTTTTTATTAATATGACCTGATTATCTGGCCATTATTGGGTCAGCATTCAACCAATATTTGGCCAGTATTCAACCTGGCAACCTCCTCGCGCTTAATGTTCTTCGGATACATGTTCGCGATTTCTAACGCGATTTCATTGCCTTCTGATTTTGAGTTTGATTTTTATCCAACAGCTCAAGGCGGCTGCGGCCATCAGGCTGCCGGGCCAAATAATTATTAATTTTTTTTATATTAAAAAGATTATTTGAATTACTATTTAATGTTTAAAAATTTCCAATTTTAATATTTAAACTACAAGCGACATTCAGGTGCGCTCCGCTTATTACATTTTTAAGAAGGGAAATAGCGCCAGTATTAACAGGTGAGATGACAATATAATTCATGGATGACCTTAGCGCCATCAGCTGGTAACTTAATCGTGTGAATGGTAAAATATGGTAATATGTAGTAGATATCCCAATTTTCAACTCGACTGTTTGGCGAGACGGTCATTTATATTACATCGTAATATCGTATGATAAAAATTTCATTGAAACTGTGTGTCAAAATTAGGCTTCGAACGTTTGGATGAAATCCAAAGCTTCAGAAGCTTATCAGGAGCCTCTTTCTATTATACATTTATTGACGTTACAATATTACAATTCAAAATGTAATTTTTCATTTTGCATGATTATTATTTTTTTGCCAATTAAGATTTACTTAATTTTCCTTTCTTGAATTTTATTTTGAACAAATTAAGAAATAGAATACAGTTAAAAAAGAATGTTCCTTGTGTGCATTAAAGAAAATCATTGAAAAATTTTTTTTTAATCTCAAGAATTTTGTCACAAATCTAAATAATACAATTTTAATGCAATGTAACCAATGATAAAAAAAACTTGTCAATTATTTACTTAATTGTAATAGGACTTCTTTCCGTCTAAATTTCAATAAATAAGTTAAACAAATAAATAAATAAATCATTAATAATTTTGTGAATTAATTAAACAATATTCGATATTAATATATACCTCATTTTTTATTGATAATAATTTCCTACAATGGTCATTCTATATACAAATGGCATTCTACAAAACAAAGAAATCAACTTATAACAACAGTAATCACCGAATAATAAGTCATTGGAAATTCGGTTCAGAGAATTAACATATGAATACGTTGATTATTTTTTTCTTTTATTTAACGACTCCTTTGACTTTTATAAATTTGACGACAAACTATGGTATACCTTTGAATTTTCATACATACTTTTATTGGTAAAAGTTTATCAATTTCTCAACATCTTACATGATTATAAGCATTCTTTTCACGCGCAATTAAGCTCCGCGATATAGTCGTATAATCACGTGGTATACAAGTAAAATAGTTTTACTACCTTAATATTTTCCTTAAATATACATATATAATTTTTTTTACTCTTCAACATTCTTAATTGCACGTACTGAAAGTGCATAAAGTCTAGTTGGTAATAGGAACTGTGACTGCCTGATGTATTCTCGTTCACTCGACTGGAACTCGAGATTCTTTGATTATAATTGCATTGCACTTTAGTCAGGGTTGCAAGTAATTAATTATTTCCTGGATTTGATGATTTATTATGATGATAATATTTAACTATAAATCTTAAAACATTAATTAATAATGAAATATTTATTGTTTATTTCCGCAAGAGTGAAAGAAAGAATAAGAACATTAATTATCAGCTTTTAAAAGCTTGAATTGATAATTAAGAGTAAACTAGAATGAAAATAATGAAAATTGGTGCAACTCTCATTGGGAATTGAAACTATGAAATATATATATTATATATATTTTTAGCGAGTGTTGTTTCTCTTTCAACGTAGTTTAGTAAACGAGTGAACGTACAGGCCGTAAGAAGGCACAAGACCCGCAACGCACGAGCTCCTAACTTTTAGACAATCGTGGCCATTTCAATAGAATGCTCATCGCTTTTTGTGAATCTTTCCTCTATCGATTGAAGAGCCACCTTTGTCGTATCTTTGTCGTATACACGCATTCGTATATCATTTTTCTGCTGAAAGCACAGTATACCTTTTTGCATTTTACTACATAATAAAAACAAAACTTTAAATCTAAAGGTGACTAATACTAATAACTCTTTCTAACATTACTCTTTTTTTTTATCATCATTGTCGTATACTAAGTGTTTTTTTCTCATTTAATTAGTATAATATTAAAAGTCTTATAAAGTATTACGCGGTATTGCATTTTTTTTTTTGATAAGTTCAACTTCCGAGCATATCGGTATTAAATCTTCATTACATACTTAGATTGCACTCGTGATATTTTCGTTACTCATAAAAGTATTTTTTAATTCTGCACAATCGCACATCTCTCTGTTGAATTTTGGTCTTTTTAGCTTACAAGTATTTGTATATTTGATGTTCGTAGAGTTAAGGTATACATTTCAAATTGAATGAAAATTAGTTGCCCCAAAAATAAAAATATGTAAAAAAAGTGGAATCATTAACTAAAGGAAATAAATGAGGAAAAAAATAAATAAAAACAGGATAAATAAATGGTTTCTAACTTATTTATTATAACGCATTGGCAAGTTTAATCGCTTACACGCTAAGATGGCAAAAATCATAAGAACATAATATGTAAGTTGATGTAGTCGTGCGCAAAGGGCGATAAAAAAACAAACAAACGAAGTAAAATTTACCAGAAAATAGTAAATTGGGAGCTTATAACTGATAAATAGATTATATTTACAAGAAGTACAGGACAGGAGAGAGGTAAGTAGAAACAAATGAAATGAATGAAGGATATAAAAAATTAAAATTACAATTCAAAACATAAGATAACTTGTTAACATTCAATTCGCTCCCAAATTGATTAATTTAATTCTGATCCTATGGTTGAAAAGAACTGTTTAAAAACCATCAATACGCACAAGAAAATTATAAACAAAACATTAGCTACATTAAACGCAAATAATGAGCGATAATAATAATGATAGCGATAAATGTATATAACAATCTAAAAGCACCTTAAATTTCCATTATAACGACGATTCTAAGTAACTTGACTTGTTTCTTTCCATCTTCTTTTCTTTCGTTTTAAGTTATTCGAAGACGAAAATCCATCGATATAGCACTTTAAAGTAATTAACCGCTTAAAGGATACAAGATGATCAAAATCTAAATTTTTACTAAACTAATATTAAAATATTCGAAATATTCAAAATTACTTGTTTTTCCTTGCTCAGATGAAATAACTGCAAACAAATCATGAATTTTGCACTTTTCAATTTTGGCGCTATTAAATACGTCTCGCAGAACGACGCTGACATAAATTGCACAATAAAAAACGCAGTTATAATGTACACTTCAGCGTAATAACTCGATCAAAAATTGTTTAATCTGAACCTGTACAATAAATTATGCGGGACTGAACAGAAAAACAGAAATCATTCTTTTATACACTTAATATGTTTTTTCTAAAAAACAATATGTCTATGGTTTAAAACGCGTCCCTGATTATGTTTTATTGTGAATATCACGTAAGTATACTATATATATTTAAAGTTGATCTCAAATTCATTCTCTTTATCTCTCTCACATTCACTCTTACACGCAAACTTTTATCGCAAATGCATTTGATGTTTTTGCCTATATCAGTTTTAAGCAATAGATGCTTTAATGAAAATTACCTCGTACAATAAGTAGTGACTGTAAGTACATTGTATATTGCATTGTGATTTGGAATTCAGCACTTTCAGTTCACAAAAATTTATGGCCAAGCGCGATTTACAGTTTATGGCAGTGTAATTTCAGTTCTTCGTGTGAATTCGAAAATTTAGCCTAAACTTTAACCGATTTGAAGTAAAACTTACGCTTGATTGCTTAGCGTACGCTGGCAACTTTCTTATATAGGCTACTTTGCTATTTGGAAGCAATTATTCTTAATTCGCGCATACATTATTCGTAAAAATTGTCAGAATTTTACGAATAATGTGCGGGTATTTATTATAATAGATACTATTATTATATTCGCGCATAGACGGTACATTTGAAGATATGACCAATACAAAAAATTAAGATTATCAAGAGCATTGGGTCATTCGTCAACAACTATTCTTTCCCTTTCGTTTCGCTTTTCTTCAATATAATATTGTTTATATTGTTATATGTATTTAATGTTATATTCACGCAAAAAGAAGACTGACACGACATGGAGGTAGCTGTGGTGTGGTTTGTATTAACTTGAAACTGTGTATACAAGCAACTGTTGCCTGCAGCAGTATATAAAAAAAAAACTTGTAACAAACAAACAAATTAACAAGTAACACATAAAAGACAAAAATAGAGTTTTCGCAGATCTTGTATTTATGCTCTGACTGCACTTTCCTCGATTTTTCTCCGCTATTTCTTTCAGTTAGTAAAAGTATTAGTAGTAGTAGTAGTAGTAGTAGGTTCTATAAGTAATAGTATCACGGCCTGCCTGCTTCAGTTTTCCTGAGTTTGTTATTATGTATTATTATTATAATGCATTTATAAAGTCGAGTAGCGAGGGCTCGGGACAGATCTGGTTAAAATTGTGGCAAATAGACTGGACTACCCCTTTTTTGTAACTAAGGTCTTTTAAAAGTCTCAAAGAGCACGCAGTAGAGCAAATCATTTGAGAAGATTCGATGATTTGGATCAACTGTAAGCGTTCTTTGAGGGACGGATCTCAAAGGCAGTCGCGAAAGGCCCAAAAGCAATCCGTCTCGAACTCTCGCCGGATGACAACTTTCCTCTAAAACTATTGCAATACTGTTATTGTTAATTGTAAGTTGAAGTGACTATTGCGGACTATTTCAGGTTTTCTCCGCGGGGTCGTTCGCTGACCGAGAGACAGCGGGCAGTTTTATAAATATATATATTTTTATTTTATCTTGGCTACGATATGGGACTTGGTAAAATACATTTGTATAATCTTTTCATAATATAAATATATATATAGATGTGTGTATACATATAGCTATATAAATACTGCAGTAGAAAACTATTATTGTATAGAGGCTGACTCATCGGGCGACTTTGTTGCATAAATATATATATACTACATAATATACGTATAAATTCTGACTCTCGGCAATAGCTCTTTCACTTAAGTATGTGCACAGCATTATCTCTCGTTCATGGCGTAACAACCCTTTGGCTTGGTATTATTAATATTGATAAATGTGGAATTGTTTTAATCGTACGTCGGAGATACGAAGTTTAAGTAATTAAATGTAGTCGTTACATCGGCGAGATTTTCATAACTGAAAGAACCATTTGTTCGGCGTTGATTATTTATTTAAAACAATTAAAATGTGGTTTTCTTTTCAATGCAGAGTATGGCACGAAACGAATAGTATCGTTCTCCTGACGTTTGATTGCACGCACACATTCAATTTGAATTCTATCACCCACTCCTTACTGCTCCTTTAAAGATATCGTTTTAATATTATTGTTAATATTATCATGATTATTCGTATTATTGTTTAAGACGCGTTGTTGCTACTGCACTTAAGAATCGTACACTTAAAGATTGTGCACAATTTAGCATTGGTAAAATTTATATATAGATGTATTGAGTTATGCTAAATTATGCACTATTTAAATGCGTACGATTCTTACGTGCATAAACAAACCAACCTTTAATAATAATAATTATTATTATATTAATATTATTATTATAATACACGACTTGACGATCAATGCGCAGAAAGTAGCTCAATCTTTTATATTGTGTCCTTCAGTTTTTAATTTTGCAAAGCCCTATCGATCTATGTAAGATTCTGAATGAAAAATTTGTACTTTTGTATCATTTTTCGTCTTTCATTCTTTTACTCGTAAAATATAATAGAGAGCTTGAAGGCAAGAGTGGTTTCTTTGTACCGACTATAGACCTGATTTTTTGTTCGGAGCCTTAAGTCTTTGACCGCGAGATCGAATCTTCCATTTAGAGATAGAGTGCCATACGACAGCCTTCCTGTTAAGTTTTTTACAAGATTTAACACTTTACATTAAACTTGATTCTCCACTTTTCGAGTATTTTAGTGGTTGGCTTTAGTAAAACGTTTTACTTTGAAAAATGCAATTGTTGCTGTATGGCACCTTTCATCAATTCACATGCATATCTGCACATGCATTGACTTTATGTTTCACCTTATATTTCAATTCATCGTATAGAAAATGATTCTATCGTGATAATTTATCGCCGCCTTTTTCGACGTTTTTCTTTAAAAAAAAAAGGAAAAACTAAAAGTTAAATTTCACCTCTTTCAGACGTTCTGATAAAAAGTCTGCGCTCTTTTCTGTCATAGTAATAGCTACTTAGACCTAGGATTAGTATACTCAGAGTATTGTATACAGTACTTAAATTTGTAAAAACTACTAGCACTAAAACTACTTGACATACGCATTCTTCATTTTTCCCAATTACTCTCTCGCAAGTTCTGAAGCTTGTTCTTTTTCTCAAAAAAAAAAAAAAAAAAAAAAAAACAAATTGAAAAAGAAAAAGTACGTCGGTTTGATAAAATGAATAAAAAAGGCGCACCGCTGGGCCCATCGGACGCACCTCCCCTCCTCAGCTAGCATAGGCGGCCGCTCGAAACCTGGAAGCGGGCCCGACGGAAATCTGTACAATACTACTCGGCCTTGACGACCTCGGGCTCGTCGTTCTCGCTGAAGTCGTCGTCCTCGCCGCCGGAGGACTCGCCGGCGTCCCGGTTCCGGTCGTAGTCCTGCAGCTGGTGACCGCGGTTATCCTCGCGGCCGATCATCGAGTAGCCGTCCGCGAGCTTGTCCATGGCGCTCATCTGGGCGATTTTGGCGTGGGTGGCGGCGTAGGCGGCGGCCTGCTCGTGCGAGAGGTTCATGGCGGAGAGGCCCGAGTTCTCGGCGATCAGCTGCAGGAAGGTGTCGACGATGGCGGAGCCGGTGGCCGCGTGCGCCTGGCTGAACGGGTGCTGGAAGGGGGCGGTGTTGGGCTCCCGGCTGGCCTGCAGCGCCTCCAGGGACTTGGCGGCGATGGCGCCCGGAGTGGCCTTGCCGTTGTTGTTGCTCTGACTCGTTCCGCTGTTGGAGTTGACCGGCGGCACCTTGGTTATGACGGTGTTGTTGTTCGGAGTCGGCGAGCCGTACCTGCAATTGGGAAATCGGAAGGTGAGCGTGAGCACGAGAGGTGTCCGGGCAGGGCAGGAGGGTTCTCAGGTACTTACCTTAGGCTGAGCGGCAGCGTGAGGTCCTCGGGGTCGTCGCCGCCGCAGAGGGAGCTGCCGGCCTCGGAGGGCGCGCCGCTGACTCCGCGCGGGATCTCGAGGCGCACGTCCCCGCGACGTGGTCCGGTGGGGCTGGCCCGGGCCCTGAGCTCGGCCGCGGTCACCCTGACGCCGGCCTTGGCGAGGAGGCGGGAGGCGAGGTCGGGGTCGAAGGGCGAGGGCATGGGCAGGACCGGCAGGTCCTTGGTGCTGATGCCGCGGTGCTGGCGCGACATGTGCGAGTGCAGCGAGTTCCGCGACTTGGCCACCGTGCCGCAGAGCACGCACCGGTAGCCCGGGCAGATGGTGTGCTTGTCCTCGAGGTGGGTGCGCAGCGTGTGGGCCGAACGGTAGATCTTGCCGCACTTGGGGCAGGGCCGCGGGTCGGTCGCTCTCACGCGCAGCAGGTCCACGTTGCGCCGTCCTGTGGGAGGAGAGAAGCATGCGATTGCTTTAGTTTGTTCGTGTCGCGGGCAAGAAAAGCGGAGTTACCTCGTTCCCGGGCGACTGGACTGTCGAGTTAAGGAGGAGGTGGGAGGAGGGAAGAGCTGACGGGCGAAAGCAAATCACTGGAGCCAACGACAAGAGATTCTCTAAATACCTTTTATTATACAAAGCATTATTGAAATAGTACAACTTTTTAACTCTTGCTGTCTTTTTCTTGATCAATTCGCATTTAATTAGTTTATGCACAAGCTAACGGGTTTCCTTCGTCGTTCTAAAATAGTGCGCACGATATATCTATACATTCTCTTGGCGTTTCGCATTCGACTCGCTGTGTCGGTTGTCGAGCGCCGGTGCCGAAAGCCGCCGTAAATAAATAAACTTTTTGGACAATTGATCGCGAGGAGGAGGCGGCGTTTTCGGATGGTCGGCTTGTCGGGACCGGCGATCGCAGCCTTCCTAATATAGTAATATAAATCCGCGGGAGCCGCGTTTGCGCGAGACTTTAGTGTGTGTCCCGCGGACGGGAGGGAGGTGTCGCGCAGAGGCGGCTCCAGCGGCTGATAATATATTTTCATCAACATGTATTTTTTTAGTTTATATATATATAGTCGGCCGTCGTTCTAGTAACTTTATGGTTCCCTTGAAATTCTGCTCGCGAACTGCGCTCAACGGATCGTGATATCGGTGACAACACGTTTCTTTAGTCCAGTTTACGAAATACTGACAAAAAACGCAAGGTCGTAGAAAAATAAGGCTAGGCGGATATTCTTGGGTTCAATGCGCTACGGTGAATTTTTCATTTCTTTACATATTTGAGCCTCTTTCGCGACTAAGCTGCTGCTGCTGCCGCGGCCGCATGCCCGTTTCGAGTCGCTTTTAGTTTTGTTCTTGCATGATCAGTCTAAGAAAACCGATTTATCACCGGTAGGTTTATACGTTTTGTTTGCTTTAAAAAAATTAAAAAACTCTCCATTTCTTTTCTTTCGTCTTTTTTTTTTATTTTATTTTTTTTCATTTACGTGACTGTGTGATATATCTCCTCGCGCTAAGAATATCGGCTACTCCGTCGTCTAAATAGTCACACGTCCTTTTTAACTTTTCATTATCGCCTTATATAACTATAATATTCTAGAAATCTCTAAGTCTTAAAGCTATCTTCTTGTAGCGTAAGGCTGGCTTACTCAGCTTGGAGGAACATTGTTTTCGCGATATATTAATTTCAACTTTTAAACTATGTTGTGTGCTTCTAAATACAGTCTAACTCCTATATAAACTTTGCTCGCCTGTACAAAGTCGCGCCCTCAATATATATATTCTTTATATATAGATCTATATATTTTCCATTTTTGCGCCTACGTATATGTACACATCAGCCGAGTGTGGGTGTCTGTGCGCTTGGAAAAAGCATACAAGTTTAAAGAAAGGGGGGGCGTCGGGGGGGTCTCTAGGAATTTCGAAGCGTTCTCGATCGATCATCACCCGTGCGAGAGAGAAAGCAAGGTTGCTTGGGCTGGGCGGAGGGGGGGGGGGCGAATCATTGAAAGCG